>CAKNYM010051980.1:469168-500210 GCA_932195095.1 Andricus curvator
AATTTTGAATCTTTTTCATGCTCATTTTGCATAAAATTATTCATGATAAAATGGATTTCTGTTCTATCTTAATTTTAAAATTATTAAATAGAGACACTAAACAAAAGATTCGTTCCAATTTGTAGGGTTTTGTTCATGAATATTTTCTGATTTCTTTTAATTGAGTCTGAATAATTTTAACTCAATTTCTTGAAAGAAATCTTTTTATTAAAAAATTTTGTTTGTAATAAGTTTGCACTAAATATAGCAATTTTAGAAATATATATGAAATATTTTTGGATTATTTCTTTTTCCTATTTGTGAAATTGTAATAATCTAAATGAATTGGATTGAATCACCCAAAAATATTGCATATTTTTAGTTTAAAAATAATTTATATGTTATTAGTCATAAAAAATTTTTTTTACTGAATTTTTCCTTACTTTTACAGGTCAAAAAATGATAAAAATAGTTTCAATGAACAATTTAATGTGTTTTGTAGTATCGAAGCTTACTGAAAGTTGAGATCATCGTTTCTCGAGAATTTCTAAACGGAGCGGATCGTAACGAACATTGCATGCTGGGAGGCAGTTTAATTAAAACTGATCGTTAAAGTGCAATTTCGCAGTTTATTTATAGACTTGTGATTGTGTGTATTTCTAGCTACTGAACGATCTTTAATGCAAACAGATCTACCTCGTTGTGTATTATTACTCTTATGGCATTGCAACTACCCACAAGAATTACCTTTTATATTAATTTTATTTTTATTTTTTGTTTGTTTTTTAAAATATACTAAACTAGCTGAAGGCATCCGTATATCATAATTAAATTTATTTATTATTGTTGAATAAGAACTTACTATCGAAATGTATTAAATTATTGAGCTGTTTGCAGGCAATTTTTTAGAATGAAACATTAATAAAAAGTGAAACCGATGAAAAATAATAATTTTCGGGTATTTTCGGGATCGCGCCAAAAACTACGGTTGGCAACAGTGGGCTGAATGGGGGGGGAGTAAGTTTGGTACGTTTCCTAATGATAAAACGGTACAACGGTACAGTTCAAAAACAACCTGATAAGTTTGGAAAGCAATGTCATATTTTAGATTTTATACTCCTTCCCCTATTTCTCTTTCCCCTTTTTTCAAAAATTTTTTTCTCTCCTCCTGTTTTTAAGAAACTTCTCCTTTTCCCCGTTTTCTCATTTTTTTTGTTTAAATGCGAACAGAGTAGAACCCAATAAGACGATTTTTTTTAAATTTTTGGTTGAAAAGTTTATGATTATATGTTTGGTTCGGAATTCATATTTCATTTGGTAAAAAATCCCAAAATTGGGATGAACATTTTATTATTTTATTTAAAATGTAACTATTTCGTTAAAGACTCATTTTTTTCAAAATTCAACTACTTGGTTGAAAGTTGTACTATTTTTTTTAAATATTCATCTTTTTGGTTGAAGATTCATAACTTGATTTTAAAATTCAACCATTTGATTTGAAATTGAACTATTTTGTTGAAAAAAAGTTTGTTTTTTTTTTGGCTAAGAATTAATTTTTTTGTGCAGTAAATTTCAACTATTCCTACTTTGGTTCAAAATTGATCCTTATAATTGAAAATTGATCTTTTCTAGTTGAAAATTCCACTATTTGGCTGGAAATTAATTTTTTTGGTAGAAGATTTCTAACTTTATCTGAAAATTCGAACATTTGATTAAAAATTGAACTATTTTGTTAAAATTATTTATTTTTTGGTTAAGGATTAATTTTCTTCACGGTAAATTTCACTTATTCCTCTTTTGGTTCAAAATTGATCCTTTTAATTGAAAGTTCCACTATTTGGCTGAAAATTCATCCTTTTGGGTTGAAAATGTAACTTTTTGGTTGAAAATTAATCTGCTTTGGTTGAGGACTTGACAATATTGTTGAAAATTCGTCTTTTTTGGTCAAACATTAATCATCTTTCTTGGTGACAAATTTATCATTTTTGTTAAAAATTTAAATATTTGGTTCAAAATTTATCTTTTTCGGTTGAAAGTTTAACTATTTGTTTAAGAGTTGAACTACTTTGTTAAAAATTCATTTTTTTTAAATTCACTTTTTTTGTTGAAAATTAAAATTTGTTTTCAAAAATTCCCGTTTTTTTTGGCTAGCATTTTTTTTTCATCTGAAATTTCAGCTATTCCAATTTTGGCTGGTTTATCCTTGATAAGTTGAAAAGTTAAATGTTTGGTAGAAAATTCGTTTATTTTGTTGAAAATTCTTATTTTTGGTTAGAAAATTGATCTTGTGTTTTCAAAATTAATCTTTTCCAAGAGGATTCAATTATTTAGTGAAAAATTCGTTTTCTTTGTTTTCAATTTAATTGGTTAAAATTTCAATTTTTTTCAATGGACAAATTAATTTTTCGAACTGAAAGTTTGACGATTCCATTTTTGGTTCAAATATATATATATTTTAGATGAAAATTCAAATTTTTGTTTCGAAATTCATCTTTATTGATTGATAATTCATGATTTTGGTTGAGTATTGAACTACTTTGTTAAAATTTCGTTTTTTTCGTCCAATTCCACTGGTTTAAAATTCGTCTTTTCTGTTTTGGTAGAAAATTCATATTTTATTTTAGAAATTTCATCTTTCCTGGTTAAAAATGAACTTTTTTGGTTTAAAATTCATCCTTTTTGGTTGAAAATTCAACTTTCTTCGAAAAAAAAATTCTTTTGATTTTGTTTTTGATTAAAAGGACCCAAAAAAAATGATCTTCTGTATTAATTTATTTTCTTGTTTTTTAAAATCTGTTAAACTAACTGAATGCATCTGTATATCACAATTAAATTAATTTTTCACCAAAAAAATAAATTTTTAAAATTTTTTCTACCAAATAGTTGAATTTTTGAATTAAAAAAATCAATTTTCAACCCAAAATGGAATGGATACATTTTCATTAAAAAATGAATTTTCAATTAAAAAAAAAAAAGAATTTTCTACTAAACAGTGAAATTTAAAAAATTTCCGCTACATACTTGAATTTTCAAGCCAAAAAGACGAATTTTCTACTAAACATGTGGATTTTCAACAAAAAGTACATTTTCAACCAAATAGATGAATTATTAACTAAAATTATTAATCTTTAACAACAAAAAGAAATTAATTTTCTAAGAAAGTAGTTCGACTGTCAACCAATGAGTTAAATTTTCAAACTAAATACGAATTTTCAACAAAATACTTGAATTCTCAACTAAAATAGATTAATTTCCAACCAAACCAAATAATTGAACTTCCAAATGAAAAAGATAAATTTCCAACCAAAAATGGAATTGTGAAATTTTCAGTTGAAAAAATTATTTTTTAACCAAGAAAAGAACGAATGGTCAACAAAATAGTTAAATTTTCAGCCAAAAAAATGAATTTTGAACTAGAATGATGAATCCTCAACTAAAAAAATAAATTTTTAACAAAGCAGTTCAATGTTGGACCAAATAGTTGAATTCATACCTAATTGTTGAATTTGAGAACCGAAAATACAAATTTTCTACTAGCCAGTTGAATTTTGAACCCAAAAATGTGTATTTTCAACTAAAACAGATTAATTTTTAACCACAGTTGCATTTTTAACCAAAAAATATGAAATTCCTATAAAAAAGATGGAATTTTAACCCAAAAAAGAAAAGCAATTGCAATCAAAGCCTGTGATAAATAAATAGGAATTTGGGTAGTTTATAAATTAAAGAATAATAGTTTAAATAAGCTTCGAAGTTCAATTTTAATTTTTTAATACTTCTAAAAAAATTATAAACTTGTACATTTGTAAAACTAAATACTTATTGTTATTAAAATATTTTATTTTTCAAGTTTATAAAATCTTAGTAAGATTCAGAAAAACTCCTTACAGCCCTATTCAATAAATAAAAGTTTTGTTCCACCTTAATGAACAATGGTTCTTTTTTTTCTATGCAACATTCTCCACAATTATTGTACTCGATGAATTTGAATTAAAATAATTTGTCAAGAATTTGTTGAATAAACATACTATTTTTAACAGAATGCAACGAGTAGTATTGTAGAGAATGTTTCAAAGAACAAAACAAGCCATTGTTTATCGAGATTGGGTAAAAATTAAAATATGTTATTAAGAGATTTCATAAAACACTAAATGTCAAATTAATATTGTTAGAAAAATTATTTTGACTAAAAACTAATTTTTTCTAAAACAATATATTGCAATAAATGCTATTGTATAACATTTAATTATGTAACGCTAAGCGTCACACTTGACCAAATTTGGAAAAAAATCCGATTTTTTCTTCGCATTCCATCAAAATATACAATTATTCTTTAATAAATTGTATAAACAATTAGATAATAGTTTTAACATTATATGTTGTTCTTAATAATGATAAATTATCGCATTAATTACAGAAAATGATTAATTTTATTCATTAATTTCAGAACAAAATTGTTTAACAAACAACATTTTTTTAACAAATACTTCGATCGGTCCTGAGTCGAGTCGAAATTTTGCACATTTCTCGAAACAACCTTTTATAAAAGTTTCATAAAAATAAATTTTAATGAGAATGTAGATTTCGATTTGAAAATGTTCAATATGAAAATTTTGAAACTCATTTTGTAGAATTTTTTTCTATCGATTCTTTAATTTCTAGAAAGTAAAGAAGGTATACGTAAGTAAGATGAGAAAAAAATTTTTAGTTAAAACCGGACATCCTTTTGGATTAGACAGCTGAGAAAATCGAGGAGAAAATCGAACCAGATTTAAGGAATAAATTAGGAGAGTTGGGTAAGGGCCTAAAAATAAAGAAAAGGCAAGTGGAGAGTTGTCAGACCTGTTCGCCATCTTGGAACAACTATGGATGGGGAACGATGGTCCTAAATTCAAGAATATTGAACTTACGAATGTGTAAATTTAAATGTTCCAGATTGAATTTTATTTAATTACATATTCACTAATTATTAATTTTTATTCTTTGCAGTTTCTCTAATAGGGTACTATTTCAGGCTTATTACTGGACAGGGCAACTGAGTAAATTCGACATTTTTATCATAAAACTTAGGTTTTACGATTAAAAATTTATAGATTAATAACAAAAATTTAGAAAAGTTTGGAATTGTTTAATCTTTAACGCAAAATATTTGAATTCATTAATTTTGACCGATGAAAATGATTGTGGTTCTTTTGAAATCAAATTTTTTACTACAAAAATCGATCCAATAAATTCAAACGTCACTTGATACTACATGTCATTACTTATCAATAATATATTTATCATCTTTAAAATATTTATAATTTTAAATCAAAATTATATTTTCAAATACAATTATAAAACTGTTTAATTTTTGAAGGTTTCAAATTTTACAATGTTGTAGATTCAAATTCGTAGAAATCGTAGAGAACAATTTACAGTTTAAAGGATTTGTACTTAAATTATTATTTTTTATTCCAAAATCATCCAAAATATGGAACATTTGAAACTCAACTTATAAAAAAACATTTTCGAATTGAAAGTGTTAAAATTGTGAAATTTCCAAAATTGGAATCATAGCTATCTTGTTTTGTATCCTTTTTAAAATTAAAAATTTAATATTTTGAATTTGTCAGATTGTTAGTTAAAGATTTAGAAAAATAAATGGTTTAAAATTGAAAAATGTTTGATTGGAAGATTTCAAGGATTAATAATAATTCTAAATTAAATGTTAAAAATTAAAAAAATTGCAAGTAAATGTAAAAAATGTAATTGTTTAAAATAAAAATAGGTGAAAATAATTTCTTTAATTTTGAATTGATATACAATTTTAGAGTTCTGAACTTTCATGTTAAATGTTCAATTCTCAATTATTTGGTTTCATAAGTATCCATTTTGCAGTTAAAATTGAAATGGTTGATTTTTAAAAATCATAATCAAAAATTTAAAAAAGTTTACTTTTTAAATGATTTAATTTTTGTTGTAATTATTGGAATTTTAAAGTTCTTGCGCATACAAAAGTTTTAAATTGTTTCTATTTTGAATGGTGAAAATGACGTTAAATTAATTTTTTTTTTATATTTTAACTTTAAACTATTCAATTTTTGACGCTTTTAATTAGAAATAGTATAATTTCAATTCCTTTGAATTTTAAATGATCTAATTTTAAAAATTAGAATCTGGAAATATTCTATTTTCAACATTTTGAAATTGTCCTATTTTCGACATTTTAATCTGAAATCATTTAATTCCGAGATTCTTCAATTCGAAATAAAATTGTTCGAGTGTAAACGCTTTTAATTAGAAATGATTCAATTTCAAGTTTCAAGTCCTTTATAATGAAATTTTCCAACTTTCAAAATTTTAGTCTGAAAGTAAAAAAATAAAAAAATATTTTATAATGAGGACAGAAAATTAGGACTAGTACAAAATTCCGATAAATAAAATTGCTGACACTGTAAAATTTCCAAATTGCATAATTTGAGTAATCTATTTTTGGTTGACAATTGATCTTCTTTAGTTGAAAATTCAAATTTTTCGTGAAAATTGGTATTTTTTTTATAGAAAATTCATCTTTTGGTTGAAAATTCAACTATTTAGTTAAAAATTTATTACTTTGGCTGAAAATTTAACTATTTTTTTCAATTTCTTTTTTCTTTAGTTAAACATTAATTTTTCAACTGAAAATGTAACTATTCTATTCTTGGTTTAAAGTAGATCTTGTTTAGTTGAATATTTATTTATTTTTTTGGAAACTTTTCTTTTTTGGGTTGGAAATTCATTCTTTTTTGGTTGAAGACTTATCTCTCTGATTTGAAATTTAACTACTTTGTCGACAACTTTTTTTTTTCAAAATTAATTGTTTTAACTGAAAATTTATTTATGTAATTTTTGAATAACAAAATTCCCTAATAATAAAATTTCCGAAAATTAAACTTCTTGAATAATGAAATCCCCTAATTATGAAATTCCTAAATAATAAAATTCCCGAACAGTTTATATTTATATAATATTACCGAATTAGAAAATTTCCGACAGTTAATGATTTTACCGAATTTAAAAATTCCCGAATAATAAAATTGTCCACAGAAAATTGCCGAATTGTGAAATCTCTAAACTGGAAAATTCCTGAATTTGAACACTTCAATTTTTTTCTTCATAAAATTAATTAAATTATTACACTTAAAATTATATTAAAATTAAAAAAAATTTATTTATAAAAAAAATGTAATTGTTTATATTTGTGAAATTCATAGATCGGGAATGTTTTAGTTCGGATATTTTATAATTCGGCAATTTTCTGTCGTCAATTTTATTATTCGGGAATTTTCGAATTCGGTAATATTATAAACTGTTCGGGAATTTTATTATTCGGAAATTTTCCAATTCGGGAATTTTATTATTTGGAAATTTTCTAATTGGGGAATTTGATTATTCAGAATTTTTATTATTCCGGAATTTTATTATTCGGGATTTTTCAGTCGTCTCAGAAAATTCAGAACAATTTAATATAAACAATAATAAAACAAAATTAAAATATAAAAACTTTATATAATTTTATAACTGCGATATTAAACAAAGAATAACACTTTCAATTATAAATTTCCTTCCTACAAAAAATCATGTAATTTTTAAAGATTTAATAAAATTGTGTGCCGAAACGTTTAAAATAATTTAATTGTTCCCAATTTACCTGATCCAAAAGTCAACAACAAATATCAACATTCTAAAAGAAGTTTATTTTCAAATACAATAAACAAAAAATCATTCGTCTTATAGGAAATGAACTTGAAACATATATTTTTTTAAATAATAAAAAGAGTGATTCTCTCCATGTAATGAATTTCGATTTAAATGTTAATTTTCTGGAGTTGATTACAGTTTTTTTATTACATTCTTGATGTAGTAATTAATAAATTAATGACGTACTTGAGGGACGTTTACCTATGAATAAAAAGTGCGAGAGGTCAGTTAACAGGTTGCGCGTGCAAGTGCGCGCCGAGGCTTGTTATTAGCGATTTAATTGGGTCCGGTCTCTTATCCTGCAATATCCAGCGATAGGGGCGCACTTGCCAGCAGCGATCATGGTTCTAATCTGCAGCCGGCGGCAATCCCAAAATTGGCGGTTACGGAGACCAGGGTGGGCGGATTACTGTTTTTGCAACGCTTCTATCGCGATGGCCGATGCATTGCTCAACTCGTGTCAGGAAAAAAAAGGAAATCAGATTCTTGTCAGGTGTTGGTAAAGCGTCGTAATGAAAAAATACTTCGCGCGAGTCTGAGAAAAAATGTCGGGAATAAAGTAAGGGTTTTCGGCCCATTAATTTTAATATAAAATATGCAGCCTATATTTGTCCTGACAATATAAATATAGTAAGAAAATATGAGTGAAGTTAATATAAACACATGATAACACAGATGATCGCAGTATCTTGTGACTATTTTTTTGCAAATATAACACAGCCACACAAAAAAAATCTTTTTTTCGGGTCTGGAGGTCAGACCATGTTTACTATATGTTTTCAGGTCGCTGAATCCGAATCCGAGGTCCAAAAACCCCCAGCACGTCAGGGTTCTGACATAACCTCAAAAAACCTTACAAAATGTTGTTTTCGAGTCCGGGGGTCAGACCATGTTTATTATATGTTTTTGGGGTCGCTGAATCCGAATCCTGAGGATCCGACTCTCTGCATCGTAAAACGCTTGCGTGCTCCTGCCGTCACAGCGAGGAGGTGCCCTGGATGCAGACACACGTAAGTCGGATAAATAAATTTCACGAGTTTCTTTGAAAATCAAAACCCTGACGTGCTGGAGTCTTTTAGACTACGGATTCGGATTCAGAGACCCCAAAAACATATAGTAAACATGGTCTGACCTCCAGACCCGAAAAAAGATTTTTTATGAGGGTTTTTGAGGTTATCTCAGAACCCTGAAGTGCTGGGGTTTTTTGGACCACATATTTGGAATCAGCGACCCCAAAAACATATACTATACATGGTCTGACCTCCAGAACCGAAAAAAGATTTTTTATGCGGTTTTTTGAGGTTGTGTCAGAACCCTGGCGTGCTGGGGTTTTTTGGACCTCGGATTCGGATTCAGCGACCCAAAAAACATATAGTAAACATGGTCTCACCTTCAGACCCGAAAAAGGTGGCTTTTTAATGCAACAAAACCTTTTGCAGTGCATTGCCGCCCATGACCACTACTACGATGATTTGTCCGCTTCGAATGCGATCGAGAAGCGAGGAGCGCGCAGTTGCGAACTGCGCACTTCTTTCGGTTACGAAAATTATATTTCTGTTACAATTTAGGAATTTCAGGATACTATTTGTAATTTTCAGATACAATTTCTGAATTTTAGTAAAACAAATCTAGTCACTCAAATCACAAAATATTTCCAGTTTCTAAAGATTTCATCTGAAATTCGTGAGTTTATTTACTGATCATCCAAAACTACCCTAAAACGATTTGGGGGAGGAGAGTTTGGTCAAATGTTTCTTATTGATTAACAAAGTAGTAGTTCAATTTTCAAACAAGTAGTGGCGAATTTTATTTCAAATTAAAAACAGTTGAATTTAAGCAAAAAAGAAGAAATTTCAACAAAATACTTGAATTCTCAAGAAAAAAAGATTTTCCAGTCTCAATAAGGAGAAAAAAATGATCCAAAATGTATAATTTTTTAATTAAAAAAAGATGAATTTTTAAACTAGAAGATTAATTTTCTACTATAAAAGACAAATTCTATACAAAATACATGAATTTTGAACCAAAAAGTAGAATTTTCAAGCTAAAAATTCGAGCTTTCTACAAAACAGTTGAATTTTCAATTAAATAATTATACTTTCAACCAAAACGACAAATTTTCAACTAAGAAGATTAATTTTCTACTACAAAAACAATAGACGAATTCTCAACAAAATACATACATTTTTAACCAAATAATTGCATTTTCATCCAAAAAGACGCATTTTTCACAAAATACATAAATTTGTAACCAAGTAGTTGAATTTTCTACCAAGAAGATTAATTTTCTACCAAAAAAGAAGAATTTTCAACAAATTACATAAATTTCTATTCGAATAATTGATTTTTTAAACCGAAAAGGTCAACTTTTAGCCAAAAATGGAACAGTGAAATTTTCATTGAATAAAATTAATTTTTAATATAAAAAAAAAAACAAATCATCTGCAAAATAGTTGAATTTTCTACCACACTATCAAATTTTCAAGACAAAAAGACGAATTTTCTAAACAAAACAGTTGAATTTTTAACCTAAAAATATGAAGTTTCAACAAAAAAGTTTATTTTCAATCAAATAGTTATACTTTAAGTTGAAAAAAATAGTTTTTAACCCAAAAATAAATTTTCATCAAAATACATACATTTTTAACCAAAAACTTGAATTTTCAACCAAGAAGTTATTATAGTTCAATTTTCAACCGAAAATGAAATCGTTATATTGTTAGTTAAAGAAATTAATTCTCAACCAAAAAAAAAAAAAAAACGAATTTTCAACAAAATAGTTACATTTTCAACAAAAGAGACGAATTTTCAAATAAAATGATGAATCATTAAAAATATGAATCTTGGAGAAAAGAGTTCAACCCGAAAGATGATTTTTTAAACCAGAAGATTAATTTTCTAAAAAATAAATAAGTTAATTTTTCAATGAAATACAAGAATTTTGAACCGAACGAGATGATTTCCGAACCAAAAATATAATAGTACTCTCCAAATATGAATCAGTGAGAAATTCACTGATTGAAATAGTAGTTGGAGATTTCACTGAATAATCAGTAATCCGGATTTATTCACTAATCAATTCAGTAACACCAGAGTAAATCATGCGAGACATAACCTCTAAGTTTTAAAGTAAAGCGTTGTTGTTATTCATTTACTTAAGTAGCAAAAATATTTTTTTAATCAAATAAATTTTTGAATTTTCGGACTGTAAGTGGGCTGAATTTACTGCGGGAAAAATATACGCTAACTCGTATAAAAAGTAGTTACTTGACGGGCATGTACAAGACAGTCGAATCTTGAAAGTAATGAAATATGTGAGGTTTTTTGTCATTCAGAAGCATCAAAACTTTTCACATTTTTTTATATTTGATCACATTTATGGGTTTTAAGTTTTTACTGTGATTATTTGATTGAATCTACTAAAATCTTATTTTATTATTATTATTATACCATTAAGTCATTTCCCTTTCGGGGTAGGCGTGACTTGCTTGGTTGGAAAATAGTAGTGCGTAGGTGGGTATATAGGTATAAGGAAGATAGGTATATAGGTGTTAGGTATAGATATTTTAAATTGATCTGGAATTCTCGTGTTATTTATTGAAATGACACGTTCATTCCGCAACACTGCTCCGACCCAGGTTGCTGATCAATCTCTCTAGCGATTACCCCAGGTGAAGAGCCTCACAAAATTGTTATGTGTGGTTCCCCACTTGGGCCCATTTAGTATCCAAGATCTTTGTGTCAGGCGTCATTCACTCTATTGTCACTCTGTTTACAAACAATTTGTCGCCACATTTTTCTGTCCTGGCATACTACTCTAGCTTCCTTCACGTCCATGCATTTTTTTATGCAAGCTCTTGTGTTTCTTATGACTGATAAATTGACGTGGTGCAATGCTGCCAACTCTCAAAAGCTTTACTTTCACTGAATGAATAAGTAACTTATCACTGGTTGTCAGTGACCGGAATTTAGCTATTTAAATCAGTGACATTTCACTGACAATCAGTGACTTTTCACTGCTTCAGACTTAAAGAGTAGACTTTTCAAGTGAAAAGTAGTGGATTTTTCTTGTTGGATTTTATTAATGTAGTTCGCATTTAAGCCAAAAACCGAGAAAAAGGGGAGAAAGGGTATGTTTTTTGAAAACAGAGAAAAAATAAGAATAATTCTTAAAAAATTATCATCAGGAAACGTTATCTAAGTTTGTAACGTTACTTCCACTGCCCCCCCCCCCCCCCTGTTACCAGCCGTAGTTTTTAGCATGAACCCTCCCCCCTCAAATTGGTACTGTAGGTTATTGATGATCCCTAACGAATATGCTACTCATGTCTAGAGACAAACGAGAACCTGATTTACTTGATGCAATAAAATCTGTCTTTTTTCCGAGAACCGATTTTACTTGAACAACCTGAATCGTATTCACATCAAGTTTCCAGCCTATTAAATTTCTCAAATTAAAAACGCAGTAAAGACATAAAAACGATTCAACTTCTCGGATAATTCTTCAATTCGTTGCACGTATGAGAGGAATGACGTATTTACGTGCAGTGTGTCCAAGTGCATAACTAGAGGTCTGGCGACGAAGCAAAGGTAGAACCAAGTAACGCGCTGCATAAACCAAGGCATGGTCTCAAGGTGATTAATGCATCGGAAAGACGCAGTTCAACACACACGACAAGAAGTACGATCCAGGGACTGGAGACTGCACGTGCACCGCTGATTTTCTCTCCCCTTTAATCTTCAGGGGATCTCTATACCGCGCACCTAAACTAAACCGCGCCATAGTCATTCGTCTGATGCCGAGAGACGCGTTTTACGTGACATTTCGGACTTTCAGAAGTGCGTCCATCTCGAGGGATCGTTTGAAGTCTATAAAAAGCGATCAGAGCCTCGGTGACATCGAGGGAAAAGACTCGACAAAAGGATGAACATGAAGGTGACGAAAAGTGAGGGCCTGGAACGTAAACTAAAAAATTGTCGCCTTCAAATTTAGATTTTGTTATATTTTTGATGCGTAAACATCTTAGATTAGACCACAATATGGAGGGTAAAGCCTGTGTTAGAGCGTTAAGTGGCTTGGGTCACATTTAAGTGAAACGATTTTATTTCTTTAACTATGCAGCTTTGAACTTTGGATAACTTTAGATTTTGTTAAATTTTTGATGCGTAAACATCTTAGACCGCAATATGGAGGGTAAAGGTTGTTTCAGAGCATCAAATGCTTCTGGTCACATCAAAGTGAAAATCGTCTATTTATCTAACTCTGCAGCTTTCAAGTTCGAATTTTGTTATGCTTATGATGTGTAAATATCTAAATCTTACATCGCGATATGGAGGATAAAGCCTGCGTCAGCATAATGACCGCCTTTGACCGGATAACAGTGAAATGCGTCTATGTTTTTAACTGAAGCTTTCAAGTAAACATCTTGTTACATTCAAGTGAAATGCGACTTGCGACCAAGATATGGAGGGTAAAGCCGAGGTCAGTACGCGAATTGCTTTGGGTCACATTAAAATGAAATAAACGTTAAAAGCGTCTATTTATTGAACAGTGCAGCTTACAAGTTTAGATTTATTATATTTATGATGTATGAGCATCTTTAGACCACGATATGGAAAGTAAATGTTATGTCAGAGCATAAAATTCTTTGGGTCACATAAATGTTAAAAGTCTCTATTTATTTCACTATGCAGCTTTCAGGCTTAGATTATTTGTATTTATGATGGGTAAAAATCATAGACTACGATATGGAGGGTAAAGCATGTGTCGGAATATTAATCGCCTTAGACCACATAACAGTGAAACGTTTTTATGTATTTAACTGCAGCTTTCAAGTTTAGATTTTGTTACATTTTCGATATGTAACAATCTTAGACCACGACATGGAAAGTAAAGTCTATGTAAGAGAATTAAATGACTTGTATCACATTAAAGTGAAACGTATCTACTTGTTTAATTATGTAGATTTCAACTTTAGATAACTATAGATTTGGTTGAATTTTTATGTGAAAGCATCTTAGGCCGCAATATGGAGGGTAAAGATTATTTCAGAGCATCAAATTCTTTGGATCACATAAAAAGAAAATTCGTATAATTGTTTAAATATTCAGGTTTCAACTTTACATAACTTTAGATTTTATTATATTTTTTATGTGTAAACATATTAGACCACAATATGAAGGGTAAATGTTGTGTCAGAGCATCAAATGCTTCTGGTCACATCAAAGTGAAACACGTCTCTTTATTTAACTCTGCAGCTTTCAAGTTCGAATTTTTTTATGCTTATGATGTGTAAATATCTGAATCTGAGATCGCGATATGGAGGATAAAGCCTGTGTCAGCATAATAACCTTTTTACCGGATAACAGTGAGATGCGTCTGTTTATTTAACTGAAGCTTTCAAGTTAACATCTTGTTACATTCAAGTGAAAAGCGACTTGCAACTTTATATAAGTTTAGATTTTGTTACATTTGTATGTGTATTGTGTAAGCATCTTAAACCAAGATATGGAGGGTAAAGCCGAGGTCAGTACGCGAATTGCTTTGGGTCACATTAAAATGAAATAAATTAAAAGCGTCTATTTATTCAACAGTGCAACTTGCAAGTTTAGATTTATTATATTCATGATGTGTGAGCATCTTAGACCACGATATGCAGGGTAAATGTTATGTCAGAGCATAAAATGCTTTGGGTCACATAAATGTTAAAAGTCTCTATTTACCTATGCAGCTTCCAAGCTTAGATTATTTGTATTTATAATGGGTAAAAATCTTAGACTACGATATGGAGGGTAAAGCATGTGTCGGAATATTAATCGCCTTAGACCACATAACAGTGAAACATATCTATGTATTTAACTGCAGCTTTCAAGTATAGATTTTGTTACATTTTCGATATGTAAAAATCTTACACCACGATATGGAAAGTAAAGCCTATGTAAGAGGATTAAATGCCTTGTATGACCTTACAGTGAAACGCATCTACTTGTTTAACTGTGCAGCTTCCACACTCAGGTACCTTTAGATTTTGTTATTGTTTTGATGTATGAACATCCTAGACCGTGATATGGAGGGTAAAGCCTGCGTCAGATACTTAAATTCCTTGGGTCACATAAAAGTGAAACTTGTCTATTTATTTAACTATGTAGATTTAAACTTTAGGTAACTATAGATTTAGTTACATTTTTATGTGTAAGCATCTTAGGCCGCGATATGGAGGGTAAAGATAATGTCAGAGCATCAAATGTTTTGTATCAAATACAAATGAAACTCTTATATTAGTTTGAATATACAGCCTTCAACTTTAGATAACTTTAGATTTTGTTATATTTTTTATGTGTGAACATCTTAAACCACGATATGGAGGGTAAAGCCTGTATCAGAGCGTTAAATACTTCGGGTCAAATAAAGGTAAAATTCGTCTATTTATTTAAATATGCAGCTTTTAGGTTTTGATTTTTTCAAATTTCTTACGTGTAAAAATCTTACAAGTAGATCACGATATGGAGAGTAAAGCCTGTGTCAAAGCGGTTAATGCGTTGGTTCACATAAAATTGAAACGCGTATATTTATTCAACTATGTAGATTTCAAATTGAGAGTTTGTCATATTTTTATGTGTAAACATCTGAGACCGCAATATGGAGAGTAAATTCTGTATCGGAGTGTACCTTGGTTCACATAAAAGTGAAACACGTTTATTTATTTAAATATCGAGATTTTAAGTTTTGATTTTTTTATTATATTTTTGTATTCTATGTTTGGTCTTTTTGATTTAAAAATTCATATCTTGCCGTTGGTAGAAACTTAATCTCTATGGTTAAAAATGCAACCGTTTAGTTGAAAATTATTCTGTTTTTTTTTTGAGAATTCAACTATTTTCTTGAAACTTCATCTATATTGGTTGAGTTTGACTGTTTTTGGTTGAAAATTAGTTTTTTTATCTGAAAATTTGACTATTCTATTTTTGGTTGACAATTGATCTTCTTTAGTTGAAAATTCAAGTTTTTCGTGAAAATTGGTATTTTTTGAATAGAAAACTCATCTTTTTGGTTGAAAATTCAACTATATATGTAGTTATACAAATTATTTTTTAAATTAAAGATTCATCATTTTAGTTAAAAAATCATTACGGTGGTTGAAAATTTATCTTTTTTTTTAATTTCTTTTTTCTTTAGTTAAAAATTAGTTTTTAAACTGAAACTAGATCTTTTTTTGTTGAATATTTATTTATTTTTTTGGAAACTTGTCTTTTTTTGGTTGAAAATTCATTCTTTTTTGGTTGAAGACTTATCTCTCTGATTTGAAATTTAACTACTTTGTCGAAAACTTTTTTTGTTCAAAATTAATTGTTTTAACTGAAAATTGATTTTTTTCAGTTTTGGTTCAAATATTATCTTTTTGTGTTGAATACTCAACTATTTGTTTGAAAATTCACGTATTTTCTAATAAATTTGTCTTTTTTGGTAGAAAATTAATCTTGATGGTTGAAAATTTTCTTATTTCGTTGATCGTAAAAAAAGATTTCAGTTTTTGTCAACTTTGTCGATTTCTCAACATACACAGATTTGCAGACCTTAAGAAACACGTCTCACAAATGAATTATGATATTTTTTTGTAAAAATGATGCAGGAAACCTTAAAAGGACACAGAAAATAAGTAATATTTTTATAACCATGAAACAGTCTTCGCAACCCACTTTCCCTGAAACGAGAGCAATAAAAGTTTTTAGATGGTTAAAGAATGGGACTTGTTGGCCTCACCTTTTTTTATCTTACATTGTTGCGACCACGTTTTTTGGAACAGCCAAAAAAATGTGGGGGGGGGGGCAATTCCCAAAAATTTGGTCCAGTGGAGATGGATTACTCCGCATTATATCGAATTACTCTGGATTACCTCTATAATCTATATACAGAAATACTCTGAATTACCAAAGATTACTCTGGATTGCACAGGATTACTCTGGATGACATAAAACGACATGAAATTATGGTGCATTACTCCGCCTAAACTAGACTCACTCGATTTTTTAACCAAACGGGATTGCTTTTCAAGGAAATTGTTGAATTTTCAACAAAATAGATGAACTTTGAATCAAATAGTTGAATTTTAAACCAAAAAAATTAACTTTATTTCGAAAAAAACGAATTTTCACCAAAATATATGAATTTTAAACGCAGTACTTGAATTTTCAACTAAAAAGGATACATTTTTAACCATATAGTTGAATTTCAAACTAAAAAACATAAATTTTTCACCAAAAAGGGAATAGTTAAATTTTCAGTTAAAAAATTTAATTTCAACCAAAAAGAAAAGAATTAAAAAATAAATAGTTAAATTTTCAACTAAAGAGATGATTTTTCAACTAAGATGATGAATCTTCAACCGGGATAGTTAAATTTCCAATCAAAAAAATTAATTTTCAACTGAAACAAAGAATCTTCATGAAAAAAATGACTTTTTAACCAAATTGTTGAATTTTTTACAAATTAAAATAAATTTTAATGAAAAGAGAAAAATTTCCAACGAAAAATGTAACAGTTGATATTTTAAACAAAGAAGATTTTAATATTTAATCAAAAAACAGATTAACACAGCCAAAAAAACGAGTTTTCAACAAAATAGTTGAATCCTCAACCGAAAAATACGAATTTAAAAAAAAACAGTTTACTTTTGAACTAAAAGTATAAATTCACATTAATAAATAGAAAAGTTAAATTTTAAATTGAAAAATTAATTTCCAACAAAAAAAGAGCGATTTTTCAACAAAATAGTTCAATTTTTCACCAAAATAGTTCAAATTTTAACCAAAAACAAACATAATTAAGTTTTCTACAAAAATTAATTTTCAACCAAAAAATTAATTTTTAGCATGAAAATTGAACTTTCAACAGAAAAGTAGAATCTACAACCAAAAATACGAATTTTCAATAAAATAGTTGACTTATCAACTAAAGAGATAAATTTACAATACTAAGATAATTAAATTTGCAGTTAAAAAAAATTAATTTTCACCGAAGAAAAGAACGATTTTCAATAAAATAGTTCAATTTTTAACAAACAAAAAAAATGAAACAAATGTTAAATTTTCAAGCAAGAAAATTTTCTACTAAAAAAGACGAATTTTTAACAGAAAACATGAATTTGCATCCAAATAGTTGAATTGCCAATAAAATAGTTCAGTTTCCGACTAAATTGATGAATTTTTAAGCAAGAATCTTTATTTTTTACCAAAAAACGAAATTCCAACAAAATATATGAATTTTTAAGAAAAAAATCTCACCAAAAATGAAATAGTTAAATTATCATTCAACAGAATTAATGTTGAACCAAAAAAATAAATTTTCAACCACTAAAAAATGAATTTTCAACAATATAGTTAAATTTTTTACAGAAATAGTTGAATTTGAACCCAAAAAGACGAATTTTCAACACATCAGTTGAAGTTTCAACCATAAAAATGATTCTTTAACAAAATTGTTGAATTGCCTACAAAGTAAACTAACTTTTTACCAAATAGTTGAATGTTCAACCACAACCATTCATTTTCAACGAAGAAGATTAATTTCCAACTTAAAAAAAAACAACATATTTTTTACAAAATAGTTGAAAACTATTTGGATTACCTATGTATATTACTACGCATTAACTGGATTACTCTGGATTACAAGTTAGTTATTTGAATTACTTAAATTACTTAAAATTTACCGCATTACAAGAGGATTACTTTGATTACCTTAATTGACTAACGTAGTGAAAAGGGTTAATTTTTTATGTGAAAATGTTGAATATTGTCGATTACTGATCCAATATTTAGAAAAACGAGAAAAAAATCTGCCTCAGAGCGGATTTGAACCAGGAACGCCACTATCCATGAGTGGATCGCTAACCAATTACGCTACCAAGGCCTTAGCAGATCAGAATATAAATTTGAACAAATGTTATTCTTGTTGTCCATTTAATTAATTAATTTTTGACGTTAAAATATTAAATAGTGTCGATTAATTGGTAATTGGTTAACGCTCCACTCATGGATGGTGGCCTTCCTGGTTCAAATCCAGGGTGAGGCAGATTTTTTCTCGTTTCTGGAAACAAGAAAGGATCTGCTGAGGTCTCTATGGCGTAATTGGTTAAAGCTCCACTCATGCATAGTGGCGTTCCAGGTTCAAATCCGGGCTCAGGCAGATTTTTTCTCGTTCCTCCAAATGTCGGACCAGTCATCGATACTATTAATTATTTTAACATCAAAAATAATTAATACCCTGATTCACAAAAATAATATTATTTTCTTATAGTGAAAAAGGGTCAGAAATGAGAGGAGGTAGAGATAGTGGCTGCGTAGAGATTAGATTAGAGGACTATACACTTTAGCGAAGTGGTTGTCAAGTGACATTTGTGCGAGCGTTATGGGCCGCTTCGAAGTTCATAAAATGCGTAATTTGCCCCATACCCCTGGGACCGCCACCGATGCTAAAAGGAACCAAATGTTAATGAGCCACCCATACTAAATCCGTGCCTACTTAAGCTACCGTGGGCCATTCTACGCCTAAACTTTCTACCATATCGCCCTCGGAAATTCTCTCAGTTATTACCCGATTCTCTCATTTAGGAGACATTTAATGCTTAAAAATTGCGCATTTCCTTCTTCAAAATGTTAGGCTACTTTTCAAGAATTAACTCAATTAATCATATATTTAACCCTCCGTCTGCAGACAGGGGCTTTTAAAGTAAAATAAAGAATCTTGATCAAAAATTGACTTTTTATTAACAAATTGTTAACCGAAACAGATTTTAATTTTTAATGAAAAACAGTTTAAGCCAGCCAAAAAGACGAATTTTCCACAAGATAGTTAAATTTTTCACTAAAATAGTTCAATTTTCCCCCCAAAAGATGAATTTTTAAGCAAGAAGATTAATTTTTTACCGAAATACATAAATTTTCAAGCAAGTAGTTAAACTTTCAAGCAAACAAAAAAATTTTCTACTAAAAAAGACGAATTTTCAAGCAAATATATGAATTTTCAACCAAATAGTTGAATGTCGAATAAAATAGTTAAATTTTCAACCAAAGAAATTAATTTTTAACTAAAATAAAGAATCTCCGTAAAAAATGACTTCAACCAAATTATTGAATTTTCTGTAAAGTAAAAGAATTTTTAACGAAAAGAGAAGAATTTTCAACGAAAAACGTAATAATAGTTGACATTTTACCCCAGCAAATTTTAAATCAAAAGCAATTCAATAGAGCCAAAAAGACGAATTTTGAAGAAAATGGTTGAATCATCAACCAAAAATACGACTTTTCAACAAAACAGTTGACTTTTCAACTAAAAAGATAAATAGTTGAATTTTCAAGAAACAACAAAATTAATTTTAGACCAGACAGTTGCTTTTATGACCAAACAGTTGAACTTTCAAGCAAAAGAGAGGATTTTTTAACAAAATAGTTGAATTTTTAACGAATTAGTTAAATTTTCTACCAAAAAAGATGAAGTATCTTATAACTTTTTCATTGCAAAGATAATTCGCTCATCAACCGAGCTTCTAGCTATGACGTTGCGTTTACTTGCGATTACAACACTTTTTTCAGTTTCTTCTTCTCGTGCAAAGTTTGAATCCTTTTTACGCTTGAGATCATTCAATATCGGAAAAAATGGGTTTACTGAACCGATATGATTCAACACAATCTTTTGCAGTGCATTGCCGCCCATGACCACAACCACCATACTTTGTCCGCTTCGAACGCGATCGAGAGGCGAGGAGTGCGCAGTTGATAACTGCGCAGTCCCTTCGGTCACGATAACTTATATTTCTGTTATCACACAGGAACTTTAGGAAACTATTTGTAATTTTCCGATACCGTTTCTGAATGTTGATACAAATTTAGTAAGTTTACTATAAAAGGTACTGAATTTTATTTTCAGCAACCTAATTTCGTAAATTATTTCAACATCAAAAACGAATTAATACCCTAGTCAACAAAAATAGCATCATTTTCTTATAGTGTAAAAGGGTCAGAAATTTTTATTTATTTATTTTTTTCTTATCGAAAAAATTCATTTTTAACAAAATACATAAATTTCTAACCAAATAGTTGAATTTTTAACCAAGAAGATTAATTTTCTACCAAAAAATAAAAGAATTTCCAACAAATTACATACATTTTTAACAGAATAGTTGATTTTTTAAACTAAAAAGGTCAACTTTTATCCAAAACAGGAACAGTTAAATTTTAATTGAAAGAAATTAATTTATAATAAAAAAAATCATCTACAAAATAGTTCAATTTTCTACTAACCTCTTAAATTTTCGAGACAAAAGACGAATTTTTTATACAGAACAGTTACATTTTCAACCTTAAAATATGAAGTTTGAACAAAAAAGTTTATTTTAGATCAAATAGTTATATTTTAATTGAAAAAAATTAGTTTTTAACCCAAAAATAAAATTTTAAAATGATACATGAATTTTTAATTAAAAAGTTGAATTTGTAACCAACAAGATTATTTTTATACCAAAAAAGACGAATTTTCAACAAACTATAGAAATTTTGAACCAAATAGTTGAATGTCTTAAAAAAATCAATTTTTAACAAAAAATGGAATAGTTTAATTTCCAAATGAAAAATTAATTTTAAATGAAAAAAACGAATCTTCCACAAAACAGTTCAATTTTCTACCACATAGATGAATTTTCTACCTAATTGGTGAATTTTCCAAGCAAAAAGACGGATTTTCTATACAAGACAGTTGAATATTAAACCCGAAAATATAAAATTTCAAGAAAAGAGTATATCTTCAACGAAATAGTTAACTTCTCAATTCCAAAAATTAATTTTCACCCCTAAAAGGGAGACAAATTTCGAATTCTTTTCACGCTTGAGATCATTCAATATCGGAAAAATAGTTTCACTGAACCGATATGATTCAACACAATCTTTCGCAGTGCATTGCCGCCCATGACCACAACCACCATACTTTGTCCACTTCGAACGCGTTCGAAAAGCGAGGAGTGCGCAGTTGCTAACTGCGCACTCCCTTCGGTCATGATAACTTATGTTTCTGTTATCACTCAGGAATTTTAGGAAACTATTTGTAATTTTCAGATACCGTTCCTGAATGTTCATACAAAATTTAGTAAAACTATAAAAGTTACTGAATTTTATTTTCAGCAACCGAATTTCGTAAATCATTTTAACATCAAAAATCAATTAATGCCCTGGTCAACAAAAATAACATAATTTTCTTGTAGTCAAAAAGGGTCAGAAATTTGTTTTTATATAATTTTTTTTTACCGAAAAAACGAAATTTTAACAAAATACATAAATTTGTAACCAAATAATTGAAGTTTTAACCAAGAAGAAGAATTTTCTACCAAAAAAGAAGAATTTCCAATAAATTACATGTATTTTTAACTGAATTTAGTTTAAAATTTAAACTAAAAAGGTCAACTTTCAACCAAAATAGGAACAGTTAAATTTTCATTGAAAAAAATTAATTTTTAATTGAAAAAAATTAATTTTTAATAAGAAAGAAAACGTATTATCTACAAAATAGTTCAATTTTTTACTAACCTCTTAAATTTTTAAGAACAAAAGACGAATTTTTCATACAGAACCGTTACATTTTCAACACAATCGTTTGCAGTGCATTCCCGCCCATGACCACAACCACCATGCTTTGTCTGCTTCGAACGTGAACGAGAAGCGAGGAGTGCGCAGTTGCTAACTGCGCACTCCCTTCGGTCATGATAACTTATATTTCTGTTATCAATTTAAGGGAAAAAACGTCAGTATGACGTAGTTTTTGAACTTTCCCTATTTCGGTCTATACTCTTTTTTATTTTTCACTTTTTTGACCCACAAGTTATCTTAGATTAACTTAAAATTTCGGAAAGATGGTATCAATAACCTTCATTCCATGCTCTTCATGTTGTTTAAAAGAGGTCAAATTTGCTGTAGAAACTATAGAAGAATAAAAGAGTCAAAGGGTGCTTTTATCCCAGATCGATCTTACGACATGCGCACGCAAAATGGAAACGGGTTCGCTCGTTTGCAGAACCGCCTTTGCTCAGAAAGTAGTCCTTAGTAACGTAGTTCGAACGACATGACACTTCCTTGAGACTCGAATTATCTTTCACTTTTTGAAAAGCGCCGATTTAAACTCTTCCAAAGACTCTGAATTTCATCCAAACTTTCACAAGGTATAAAACTGCATATCAACCTTTTCAGTTTCAAAGCCATAGAAGGAAAATCTGACATTTCAGAACATTGAGGTTTAGTTTGTCCTTTCATTATACTTTTCAGGCTATGGAATAAAGAACTGACTGAAAATATAAGACACTATAAAATAGAAATCAGTTTCATTCATTCATTCTGTTTCATTCATTTTCAAGAAAATTAAATTTTCAACCAAAGAAATAGATCTAATAAAATAATATATATATACCATTAAGCCATTTCCCTTTCAGGGTAGGCGTGACACTACCAGATTCGAGTAGTGTTTCTAGGTTAGTTTCTTGTAGTAAATAACTACAAGTGTGGGCTCACCACACCCACGATGTGCCAACAGCACTCAGTTTTCTCGAATGGTCACCCATCCAAGTACTAACCGCGCCCAACGCTGCTTAACTTCAGTGATCTGACGAGAACTGGTTTTTTCAGCGCGGTATGGCTGTTGGCCATATAATAGTAATAAAATTAATTTTTAACAAAGTAGTTGAACTTTTAACTAAGTAGTTTAATTTTCAATCAAGAAGATTAATTTTCTACTGAAAAAGCCAAATTCAAAAAATAAGAAACAGTCGAATTTAACAAAAAAGATGAATTGAGAACAAAAAAGTTTAATTTTCAAGCAGGAAAGATTTTTCAGCCAAGAAAAAAAAAATCAACCAAATTGTTGAATTTTCAAACAAAAAAGGCCAATTTTTTAGAAAACAGTTGAAACTTAAAGCAAAAAAAAAACGATTTTCAACAAAAAAGTTGCATATTCAAACCGAATATTTGAATTTTACACTTAAAACGATCAACATTTAATCAAAAATCACCAAAAAGGGAATTGTTGAATTTGCAATAAAAATAATTTATTCTGAACAAAGAAAAACGATTTTTCACAAAATAATAGTTAAATTTTCAATCAAAGAAATAGATCCTCAACTGATAAAATAAATTTTTTAAAAAGTAGTTCAACTTTCAACCAAATAGTTGAATTTTCAGTCAAGAAGATTAATTTTCTCCAAAAAAAAGTCAACTTTGCAACAAAATACATAAATTTTCAACCAAATTTTTGAATTTTTAAATGAAGCCGACAAATTTTTAACCAATAATAAAATAGTTCAATTTTCAGATAAAAAATTAACTTTTAGAAAAAGCTTCTAATAAAAAATTGTAATTTTCAATAAAAAATAGAATAGTTGATATTTCATCCCAAAAAAATGAATTCTCAACACAAGAGTTGAATTTTCAAGCAAGGAAGATTTTTCAGTCAAGGGAGAAAACAAAATTGTTGAATTTACAAACCAAAGAGGCGAAGTTTTTAGAAAACAGTTGAAGTTTCATGTAAAAAAAAAGAATTTTCAGTGGAACATTTAAGCCTGATAGTTTAATTTTAAATTTAAACGATAAAGTTTTAACCAAAAATTTCCAAGAATGGAATTGTTAAATTTGCAGTTATAAAAGTTTATTTTCAACAAAAAAAAACGAATTATCAACAAAATAGTTGAATTTTCATCCAGGAAGATAAATTCTCTACCAAAAAAGCCCAATTTACAACAAAATACATATATTTTCAACCAAATTGTTAAATTTTTAACTAAAAACTACTAATTGACGACCAATAATGGAATTGTTCAATTTTCAGTTAATAAAATTAATTAAAAAAAAACAATAAAGATGAATTGTCAACAAAAGAGTTGAACTTGCAATCAGGAAGATAAATTCTCTGCCAAAAAAAGCCAAATTTATAACGAAATACATACATTTTCAACCAAATTGTTAAATTTTAAACTGAAAACTACCAAATTTTCGACCAATAATTGAACTGTTCAATTTTCAGCTAATAAAATTAATTTTCAACAAGAAAAAACGAATTTTCAATCAAAAAATATTAATTATCAACAATCAGTGTCAACCAAATTGTTGAAATTTCAAACCAAAAAGGCGAATTCTCTAGAAAACAAGCTTTCAAGACTAAGAAACGAATTTTCAACAAAACAGTTGTGGAATAGTTGAATTTTTAACAAAAAATGGAATTCTTGAATTTGCATTCGAAAAAATTGATTTTCAACCAAAAAAAAAAAACGAAAATTCAACAAAATAGTTGAATGTTCAACCAAAAAAATAGATTTTTATTTTTCAACTAATAAAATTAATTTTTAACACAGTAGTTTAACTTTAAACCGTAAGCAGTTGAATTTTCAATCAAGAAAATTAATTTTCTACGAAAAAAAGACAAATTTACATAAAAATACATGCAGTTTTAACCAATAATCCTACACAATACTAATATTAAAAATACAAAGACCATCTCCCAATTTAGAAAAAAGATTGAAAATAAAAAGCCCCCCCTCCCCACCCCCTCCCCACCCCCTCCGTCAATTCAATCAAAATACTTAACAGAAAAAGTGGCCTCTTCCAATTCAGAAAAAATTAAAAACGAAAATTTCCTCCCTTCTAACTCAATGCAAATGTTAAAAATAAAAAATTTCCCCCTTCCAATACAAAAAAAATGTTAAGTAAAAACCTATTCCCTCAAACTAAATAAAAAAGTTTTTAAAAAAAGGCCTCTTCCAATATAGAAAAAAATAACCAAAATTTCATCTCTTTCAACTGGATAAAAATTACAAAAACAGAAAAGGGCCTCTTCCGTTTCAGAATAAATTGAAAACAAAAATATTCTTCCTTCCAACTCAATAAAAATTTCATAAATAAAAAATTATCCTGCCAAATTCATGAAATATTGAAAACCAAAATTTCCTCCTTTCCAACATGATAAAAATCTTAAAAATTAAAATATTCCTCTTCCAATTCAACATAAATTAAACACTAAAATATACAAAATTTGCCGGGCTTCTACTCAATAAAAATGTAAAAACAGAAATGTTTTTCTGCCAATTCGCAAAAAAATTAAATACCAACATTTCATCCTGTGCTTTTAAAATTAGAATTGTGAAATTCAGTCGTTTCTTTACATGTAAATTCTTTGAAGTTCAATTATTTTAATTTTAATTCATTTCAAATTAATAATTGATCAATTGTTATTTATAAATCGAAATTCAATACCTCCACTTACATATAACAAATTTTATAAATAGAAAAATTAAAATTGTAACGTTTAAAGTTTAAATTTAGCACTCTGAAGTGTTAAAGATTAAAGGCTTCCTTTCAATTAAAAAGTTTCAAATTGAATGGGTTAGAAATGAAATATTTTAGACTGAAACAATATTTGCATTGGATTTGAAAATAAATGAAAACGTTTAATTATGATAAATCTATTATTTTTAAATTATTGTTGATTTAAAAATAATTTATGAAGTCTCAATCGGACGTTAAAATTTGTTTAACTACTAAGGCTTCCGAATGGAAAAAGTCAAATTTTCGTCGTTAAAACCTGTAAATTGTTTAATTTTGAGCAGAATCAGAATCGCCTTGTAAATTCAATTATTGTTCAATTCTTAACACCCGAACTACAGTTCAGTTTAAAAAAAACATTGAATGATTTATTAAAAATTTTAACCGATTTACTTCAAATGTTTTTGATCCAAAATTTTCAAATCCAAACGCTTTTAATTCTTAATTATTGAAATCTTTGAATTTACTTTCCAAAATTCTTTCAATTGAAAATGTACGGTTAGAAATAAAGACCTAAAAAAGGAAATTTGTGAATGAAAAATTTGTAAAGTAAAAGATTTTCGAATTACGCATCGTAAACAATTAAACTTAATATTCAAAGGAAAATTTGAAACCGAACTTATTTTAAATTGCATTGTAGGGTAATTGGTACAATGATTGGCACTTAAGTACACTCAAAGAATTTTTCCAGTTGAAAAATGTGTAAAAAAACACCATAAACGCCTAACGAAATTCTGAAATACTCAGATGGATGCAAATTTTATAAAGATTCAAATTATCTTAAAAGGACAGGCATTAAAAGCAGTAAATGATTCATATTTAAAGAAATTAACAATAATTTTAGAAAACACAATGATTGGCCACGACTACATAGTGATTAGCTTAAGCCTCTGATTTGTAAATAATGATTGGCTGGAGCTAAAAAATGTGTTTTGACTGTTTTTTTTATCATTATTCGTAAGACAAAGGGACACACAACTATATACATAGTTTATAAAAAGTTAAAACAATTTTGAATACATTTTTGCAAAGATATTAGTCATTTAATTTTCAGATATTGTGGCCAATCATTATGTTTCCGCTTTATTCACGATAACCATAATTGCTCACAGATTTATCGACATACATACATAATTTTAAGGTTAGAATAATACGATCGTGTATCTTTATTCACCAAATTCAGTTGAAACCAAAATTTTTTTAGTTAAATCTATCGTAACTATTAAAAAAAATAATTTTCAACAAGCGGAATTGTTCGACCTACATTATTGATTAGTAGTTTTATTTCAGAGTATTCTTTTATATAAGCATAATTGAATAAGGTAGCCGATCATTAGGGGGTTGCCAACTATTGTACCGATTACCCTATCATGTGATATGAAATTTGTGATGTTCCAAGTGATTCGATAGATTTTTCTTCTAAAAATCTGTATTGCCGGTTTTCCTGATCTATACAATTTCCCGGTCCTTTTTCCAGTTTCCCGGTCCAGCAGCCACCCTGTGTGAAGTAGTTTTTGAACATCCCCACAGGCTTTGGATGCCAAGCTTTAGACTTGGAATCTAATTACGAATATCGTCCTGGACTGGCTATATTTACATAAAGCAGGGTCCTGATACACAGTAGTAAGGAACGTCACGGCTTTACAATGAATAATTCAAAGGAAGCGAAGTTGCGGTGCGGCTGAGAGCTCTTGCGAAGCTCGAGCATTCCTGCACGCATTTGCGCTCGCGATTATAAATCTCAGGTCCGTGGGTTATACTCGATGTTATACACCAATGAGAGCGGGTGAGATACGCGCTCTTGCTTTATTATGGCGAGTTTGTCCCTGGTTTTGCTCACCATGGCTGCTATGCAGTCTCTTTGCGCCAAGATGTCGCTAGGTGCAGAAGAATTATTCCCGACTACTTCAGATTCGTAAAAATATTTCCAATTTACTGCCGACATTGAAACGTACATTCAGTTTGGTATGATACATTTCTAGCAGAAGAAAACAAATCTTTAAATTTTTTATCAAAAAAAGAACTAGAACAATTGCATTGCACTGGTTCTTCTTGAAAAGAAAGCTACTGGAAGAAATATTGGTTTCATACTCTTTCCAAAAAAGTTGACAAGTGAAAAACATAAGGATCATTCTCTCAATTATACACTTTTTGTTTCTACAATTTAACTGATCATAGTACAAGTTTGAGAATAGGCCAACAACAGATATTATTTGTGGAAACAACAGTTTGTATGCTATCTGAAAATTCTGATAATTTCAACAGATGTATACGATATTGTCTACGATGTCTAGAATGAGAAGAACCAAATCTTCATTAACGATAACTATTTCCACATTTCATTTCGTAGCATACCAAAAACACTCTGTTTCTTACGAACATTTTATTGCATCTGATTTCTCTACAAAAACATTAATCAATCTTCCTTTCCGTCCTTAAAATGTTTTAGGAATTGTTGTTCATGATACTTTAATACCTTTAAAACACTTTTGGAATCCTTCCCGAAAATCCTTATGATCACAACAATTTTGTGTCCAGCATTGAACATAACAACATCAATAACCACAACCTCAACATCCGCAATTTTTGAAGATAACTATTAAAATTGTCTATATCAGGCGACATTTCTTAGTATCTGGAAACCATTTACCTAATCCTCATACAATCTGAATATTAACCACGCACCGGGTGTTTATTGTTAACACAGAAATTGATGACTATTAAGTAATCCTTCACTTAAAAAAATTGGTCCTTCTAAACTTTAAACTCTCTAAAGGAAAGTATTGTTTACGATTTTCGATTTATAAACTTTAAAAATGTAAAGATGATTTCATATATTACTGTAATTTCTACTTCAAAATACTTGATCTGATATGATTTCTAAAAATTCTTGACAATAAACTACAGCAGATTGTGTTTTCTATAGAATCTGTAGTAAACAAAAGGGTTGTTAGAAATACTGATGTCAAAAACACTCTGTTTCTGACAAAAATTTTATTGTATCTGATTTCATTACAAAAACATTAATGAATCTTCCTTTCCGTCTTCAAAATGTTTTAGGAAGTGTTGTTAATGATACTTTAATACCTCTAAAACACTTTTGGAATCCTTCCCCAGAATCCTTATGATCACAACAATTTTGTGTCCAGCATTGAGCATATGTACAACATCAATAACCACAACCTCAACATCCGCAATTTTTGAAGATAACTATTAAAATTGTCTATATCAGGCGACATTTCTTAGTATCTGGAAACCATTTACCTAATCCTCATACAATCTGAATATTAACCACGCACCGGGTGTTTATTGTTAACACTGAAATTGATGACTATTAAGTAATCCTTCACTTTCAAAAAATTGGCCTTTCTAAACTTTAAACTCTCTAAAAGAAAGTATTGTTTACGATGTTCGATTCATAAACTTTAAAAATGTGAAGATGATTTCATATATTACTGTCATGTCTACTTCAAAATACTTGATCTGATATGATTTCTAAAAATTCTTGACAATAAACTACAGCAGATTGTGTTTTCTACAGAATCTGTAGTAAACAAAAGGGATGTTAGAAATACTGATACCAAAAACACTCTGTTTCTTACGAACATTTTATTGTATTTGATTTCTTTACAAAAACATTAATCAATCTTCCTTTCCGTCTTTAAAATATTTTAGGAAGTGTTGTTCATGATACTTTAATACATTTAAAACACTTTTGGAATCCTTCCCAAGAACCCTTATGATCACAACAATTTTGTGTCCAGTATTGAGCATATGTACAACATCAATAACCACAACCTCAACATCCGCAATTTTTGAAGATAACTATGAAAATTTTCTATATCAGGCGACATTTCTTAGTATCTTGAAACCATTTACCTAATCCTCGTACAATCTGAATATTAACCACGCACCGGGTGTTTATTGTTAACACAGAAATTGATGACTATTAAGTAATACTTCACTTTAAAAAAATTGGTCCTTTTAAATTTTAAACTCTCTAAAGGAAAGTATTGTTTACGATTTTCGATTTATAAACTTTAAAAATGTAAAGATGATTTCATATATTACTGTCATGTCTACTTCAAAATACTTGAGCTGATGTGATTTTTAAAAATTCTTGACAATAAACTACAGCAGATTGTGTTTTCTATAGAATCTGTAGTAAACAAAAGGGTTGTTAGAAATACTGATCTGATAACCTACTGAACATTTTTCAGAATTTCAACAAATAGTTGTTTACCATATTCATGAAAGAAGAAATGCATCTACGACAATAATAACGAACGATTATGTACTTAATCGTAATGTTTCAAACAAAATTGGATAATTTGATCGATTTTGTAATTCCAAGTTCGTCCAAACCATTTTTCTAATATTCCTATATGTTAATATATTACCAAATCGAAAGTTATTTTTTGAGAAAACTAAGTTGATTATCAGAAAATAAGGATCTACTTGTATCGTCGGCAATCCTTCCGTTAATAAAAAGTGGCATTTGTTACTTTGTTGTGAATGCAAGGGTGTTTCTTCAACCATTTGTTAAATTGAAAATAGGACCGGAAAATCTGGGAGAACCGTGAAAACTCCGGGAATTTTTCTAAGGATAGGTATATTTTTTCTATCGCCAATTCTAATTTTTGTCTACGTTATCGAAATCGTGGGTAAATAGATCAGTTTGATAACCTACTAACCATTGTCTGAAAAAACAGATGGTGCATGTCGATGGACTAAGCACCGTTTAGCTTCGTCTGGTAATATAAATAAAAATGGTACATATAAAAATGAATCATTAAGAAAATCATAAACAAATAACACTACTTAACAGAAAAAGGAACATTTGTGATATGAGTAATTAGTAGAACATTGTTTAATTTTGATATTAATATCTTCAATTATTAAATACGTCTCAGAATCCTATAATGACCATACTCTCTAAATTTCTTGGTGTGAGATGACGCTCCAATGGTGTTAATCTCCGCTCCAACTTGAAGCC
>CAKNYM010051981.1:0-105818 GCA_932195095.1 Andricus curvator
AATATTCTGAAAGTGAACTCATTCAGGTTTTCTCTCTCTTCTCCTCGGAAGCGTTACGTGCATAAATTAACGTATGGGGATGAATCATCTCTCCGACTTCCACGGGTTTCATGCGAAGAAAACCCTTCCGTCGAACTGGTTCAATCCAGTAATTCGGATCGTAAAATCCATGTTCATATGCGGCGACCTGCGAATTGTCACGTAGGGTACCTACGTGACATATAATATAATTGGCCCATAGTGACGACATGTAATCGCTGATTGGTTTCCCACCCTTTGGAAACCAATTCGCGAGGTTATAAATATAGGTGCGAGCGCGCCGAAACGCCAGATTTTATCTCGCTGTCATTTTTATTTGAACGGCAACTCTTCTGTAATTTTTTAGTCCACTTTGGACTTAGAGAAATTGAGCTGGAAAAAACCTAAAGATTTGTTTTGATGATTAATAGTTTTGAATCAATCAAACTCAAATAAATAAACTTTAATAAATAAATCTGGCGTGAAGCGCGCGCGTAAATTACGAATTTCAAATATTTTGGATTTTGGGAATTGTGAACAAAAACTTGGATTATTGTGAGAATTTGTTGTGAACAATTGGGGATTTATAGTGTTCAGAAAAGATGTTTTTAATAAAACTTAAAAATCCTCCTAAGAAAAATCATGTGTTTTAATAATTATTTGGTGGAATTCTACCACTCCTTGATATAATTTTCGCGGTAGTTGATTTTTAAATCAACGCAAGGCAGCAACGGACCACCATTCAACTTCCTCCAATCACCGTCGGATCGAGGGGAATCTACAGACAGCAGCGACAATACGGACGTAACAATTAGGCACGAGCGGATCTGTGTACTGTGACGGCATGCGCATTGCCGTCGATAAAATCATTTTTATTTCATAGCCAATTCGATAGAGAAGAAATCTTTCTTACCATTACTAGTATAGAAAAGATTCAAAAAGAGGAATTATTGATTTACTTTAACAATTTCTATATTTAATAATTTTAGTCTATGAAAAAGAAGCTTTAATATATTTTGCAATAACTATATGAATTCCCCAACATACTCTCTCTTTCTCTTCATTCGAAAAAAGAATAATCCTGATTCAATTTACGAAAGGGCATACATTTGTATATGTAAAAAGTAATTATAATTGCACATTAATATCTATGAAACTATAGACTAATTGCGTTTTAGAATGTTTATGTTTAAGTATCGTATCGTATTTCCTCCGGGTTATACACTCGTCAAACTTACTGCGCAGTTTGGTACCCAAGATGGATTTAGAGGTTAGGAACTTGAGGCCTTGAGCTATTTTTAGTATCATTAATGGGCCATGGCGCCAACTAGACGCCATAAAAAACGATCTTTGGACTTTCAAACAGGAAACCGTCACTCGAAGTGATTGACGGTTATCCTGTCGAAAAGTCGAACTTTGGACCCAAGTCCTTGAACCGTCACTCACTTTAATTGCCTGAAATTGTAGGAGGAGTAAAGTGACCTCATTTATGATTGGTTATTTGGCTCTAAAATTGAGTGACGTCAGCATTCCCATTGGCTAAACTCTAAAAGTAGGGGTAAACCCCGCCCAAAATGAGCTTTTAAATATAGATGCAGAGCACAGAAAAGTTAGAATTTTGTATTTCGGCGCGCTTCTTTAACTTCGAACCTACGGTACTCGTTATTTAGTTTTTTAAATTAATATAGCATATTGTTTTAAGGGAATATAATATCTAGTAGATTGTAGAATAATAATAATTCTTTCGTTTTAAATATACATCGTGTGTGCCATTTCAAAGGATTATTGTGCTTAGTGGATAATTTTAATAGTTAAAAGTGAATAAATAAACAATTGTTCCGAAATTCAGTGTGTTCTCTTTACTCTCATTTTAAATTTGTCTGCCAGTTTCGCGGTAGTCGGTTTTTAAATCGACGCAAGCCAGCCGACGAACAGAAGGAAGCCAGCCAATCATCGCTGGGTTGAAAATCTTTTCTGCCAGATCCAACAGGCAGGACGTAACAGTACAACCCGAACGGGGATCTTTCCTCCGGTCGGCTATCTTCGCCTCATTTCGGCTCATTTCGGAAGTTTCGTTCGCACATGCGCTTCCGCAGTCAAGTTGTGTTAATTTGAATCCCAACATGGAAGAGTGTCAAGCCTGTGCTGTTACTTTTTCTAATAAATTTAACTTCATTCGATATCTTAAAAATGTGCACAATATTATACCAGAGACGAGAAAGAAAAAATGTGGATGTGAAATGTGCGAGAAGCTGTTTTCTACTCGTAAAACTTTAATGAAACATATCAAATTGTTTCATTCATCGGAAGAAGAATCTGTATCTGCATCTTCAAATCTGTTGTCAAAGTAAATAGAAAGTAAATAATTATTTTATTTTTAAATGAAGAATTAGAAATCGATTGAATTATTGGACGAAATTAAATTTTGTACACATACAAACTAAAGTATGGCTAAAAAATTTTAAGAATTGAACAAAAAATATATAATAATATTTCATGCAATATTATTTCAAGTAATTATAATTGATATTAGTTCAATATTATAATTTTTCAGACAGTATGCAAAAAAGCCCAATCATAAGTCCTCTATAAGATACAAAAACTAATTTTTTATTCCCTCTATTTTACAAAGACCGTTAGAATTTTTTAAATTTTAGTTGAAGAATAAAAACAGAAATTGATGACCATATTTTAAATTTTAAATAATTTTTCCATTAAAAACAGCACAGTATATAGACAAACTCAGTTTCTTGGACCCTATAGATATCTTGAGTTTTAATCTATGCACTACACTCGCTCTGAATGGATTATTAAACTTACACCTACTTAAGCGTGCTATTTGAAAATAATATTTGCGATGCAGATTATTTCACTGCAGACGGACTGAGGAAAAACCCAGAGGGACCCTTTCTATTGGTCCCCTATTGTTTTTCACCATTTTATAACTGTCCCAGACTTTCTATATTTCTTAACCCATCTTTAGTTTAAAACTGAAAAAGCTGTTACTTTGATTTTTTAATTTTACAATATTGTAGTTTCAAATTCAATTATTCAAAATGTCAGGTCAATTTGGAAATAACTATTTTACAATTTCATATAAAAGCCTTGATAGTCAGTTTCGAATTAAAAAGTATGCGATTGATAAAGTTCAAGAATGAATAATAATTCTAAAAGACGCGTTAAAAATAAAACGATATTGCAATTAAAATTGAATTCGTTGAATTTTGGAAAGTATAATTAACAGTTTAAAAATTAATGACTTTTAAGTCATTTAAGTTTACTTCAAATAACTAAAATTTTAAATGGCTTAAGTGTAAAAAAGTTTTAATATTACATTGATTTTGAAAGATTCAATTCAGTTTTCAATTTCAAATTGTCAAATAATTATCGCTTAGAATTTAAAATTATTCAAATATAAAATTTTTCTATTTTCAATTATTTACTTTTGAACGCTTTTCATTAAAAATTACACAGCTTTAATTCCTCTGAATTTTAAATGATCCAATTCCCACACTTCGAATCTTAAAATATTCAATTTTTAACTTTTTGAAATTGTCCTATTTTCGAAATTTTAATCTGAAATCATTCAATTAAAAATAAAATTGTTTCATTTTTAGCGCTTTAAATTAGAAATTATACAATTCAACTCTTTTTTTCTAATTAAATTCTGCAAAATCGTTCTACATATACATTTTTCTAACATTTTGAAATCTAGCATTTTTTTCACATTTCAAAAAATCAATATTAAAAAATATTGATTTTGGACCAGTAGACAAAAAATTAGCATCACAATTATTATTGTTCTAAAAATGTTAACAAAATATTTAAAAATTGGGTTAAAAATGGATTTTTACATTGTTTATGTTATTAATTCATTATTTTAATTAATAAATTATTTTTAATGTTGGGAAATAAAAATCTAGAGACGTAAACGTGCAATTTACGCGCGTATATTTACTGCATTTTTTTAGAAATCTCGAAAGAGATGTTTAAATTTGTGGATCATCAATAACAATTTTTTGAGATCAAAAACTTAAATCAAAAATTTTAAATAAATTTGACATATTTTTCTGAACTCTTGGAAATTGTAATGTCTTTAAAATATTTGTAACTAAAAAATTAGGAAATCTTTAGCAATTACAAGATACTTTTCTACCTTATACTTATTAAACGGAAAACATTAACTTTTGTATTTCAAAGTGTTGATGACCTTTGTTCCATTGATTATTATTATTATTATTATCAATATCATTAAATTATTGATTATTTTAGTAATATATATATTTATAAAATATGTGAAATATATTTAAAAACTGAAGTGTGCAATAAAAAAATTAATAAAAAGTACAACAAAATTAATTGAAGTATATTTCATTTACATGAGTTGAAAAAACTCCCAATACAGTACTAAAATCCAGTTTTTTAAATTCAAAAATCGCGCCAAATACGTTGCTCAGAGGCATACAGGCCATACACATGAAACATCCTAAATGAGCCGAAATGAGGCGAAGATAGCCGACCGGAGGAAAGATCCCCGTTCGGGTTGTACACAGATCCGCTCGTACAATTAGGCAGCCTTATCCTACTCCCCGTGTCTGCAACGGCGAGAAGTGCTTCCCTCAGTGATTATAGTTTCTATGTGCAAAATTTTCTCACCAGAGCGCGTTGCACGCGCCACGCTCTACAATAGCATTGTGCCCATTGTGCTGAACGGTGATTTTCTAAAAAAATGTAATGAGTAATTTATTATAATGAGTAAATATGGTGCGTTCAAGTGATTTGATGAGATTCCTATATTTGATATTGACCATAATGTCAATGTCAAAGTGCAAATTCCATGGACACTCGTGTATGGTGCCGAACTGTAAGTCAGGTCATAGTTCACAACCTGTACACGAAAATGAAAAAATTCACTTTTTTCGGTTCCTTCGGGAAAAGAAAACGTCGAAAAATGGCAAAAAGCGATATTGAGAAAAGATTTTATTTTAAAAAACGACGTACGAAATAAAGACGAAGCGTTTTTTTTTTTAATTTGTATATTCGGTAGCTTATTTTTTTCCTTACAAAATTCCCTAAAATCCTACACGTTGGTTTTAGTTAGAAAGAAATAATTCAAAAAATAGGTAGTATGTAATGAAAACTTGTTTTATTTATAATTCATAAAATATTTAATTTTAACAAAAATAAAGGAGAAGTATTATATGGAATCCTCCAAATTCTTTATGAAAATTAAAATTCTGCATTAGTAAACCAGATTAATAAATTTCAATTTCATTCACAGCTAAAGCTTAATTCCTAAAATTCTGTTTATTTTGAAGTATCTTTCATCTTTTGCACTGTAGGATTTTGTCGTACAAAGCCTTGTTAAATTTGAAAGCTTCATTTTTACTGTTTAAAGACAGATTGATCCATCTTTTGATAACTTTCACTTAAATTTATACCATAAGATTTAACATGCAATAAACTAATCTGGAATTTATCAGAAGGTGGGTTAATCAAACCTAAATTAAAAAAAGAATTGTGTATTTAATAGAGCAGTTTCGTAATCTAAAGTTTTTATTTCATCTTTTCCTTACCTTAATATTTTAAATATATATGAATATCATGTATAGAAAAATCAGCTGAGCAATTCCATGCCAAATAATCCGAAAAATTTCAGCTACTGTTAGTAATTTTGATGAAAATCTTAGAATTTATTCCCTTAGGTGTTGCAAGAAAAAATCCCAAAATCATATCTGAAAAAATCAAAAAACTTAGAAGATATTCAAAATTGAAAATTTTGGTCATGTTTTTCTTAACTCTTCATAACATTGGTGATTTTGGCGATATGAAGGTCTATTTTTTTTGTAAATTATTCGTAATAGGACGCAGTTTTGAAAATATATTTTTGGAAACAAAAATTTCAAAAACTCTGCATCCTATTACGAATAATTTATAAAAAAATAGACCTTAATATCACTAAAATCACCAAAGTTATGAAAGTTTAAGAAAAAAAGGACCAAGATTTTCAATTATGAATATCTCCTAAGCTTTTTAATTTAAAACAAAAATTATTTTGGGGTTTTTCTTTCAACACCTAAGAGAACGGATTCTAGAATCTTTATCAAAATTACTAGCGATAGCTGAAATTCTTCAGATGATTTGACATGGAATTGCTCAGCTTTAAAAAGGTAACGATGAATTGTTGCATAGATATTTTGTTTCTCAAATGTTATATCAGAAAATGTATATCATACTTTATTACAATTGAAATGGTTGTTAACTTTGATGTGGTTTTTAACATTCATATTTAATAAAAATATTCGAATTATATGATAGAATATTACTGGTTACAATGTATATTGCCGATCAAGCAATTCTTTTGACCTAATTATAAACGATTTAATTTCATCCAAAACAAAATTTAATTTTCAATGCAAAGAACAGTCAATTAGAGTCTCATAACACAGTGATTGTAAATAAAAAAATTTTATTGACATTAGTTTTCTTAAATATGTCAGTGAAAATAGAAACAAGATAGAAGATGTTGAAGACAATAAAATTTACTGAAAAAACTATTAAAAAATTATTATTTTTTCACTATCCAATATCTTTTGAATTCATTTAGGCACTAAAAGATCAAAAGAGTTGCGTATAAAACGTTCGAAATGCACAATATGATATTGCAACACCTATAAAGTCTGGACCATGCAGGGCTCAAACTTCTTTAAAAAATAAAACAAAATTATAGAATTATTTTGGCAACAAATGTGTTATTTATATAGGACATATTTATATGGAACAAGATATTGATACATAATATGATGGAATATGATATATGAAACTAGATATATTGAATAAGGTATTGCAATGGAAAAAATAGAACGAAAATGATGAATTTTGAAAAAAATTATGTTCTTCCCTCATAGTTCTAGTAGGAATGAAAACGTTCCTTTGGCAATCAAAAAGCATTAAAAGCGACACATTTCTTATTTGAAGACTAGACAAGTTTTTTAGTTCTAACTTACCAGAGAAAATATTTGATAGTAAGTGAATTTATACCTGTACATCAATAATGTGGTTGAAATATTTTTCGCTCTACATAAGCGAAGTTGAAATATAAAAAAATCTTTAAAAAGTGACATAGTTTATTATTTCATAATAGAATGAATTTTGAGTGTCAAAATAAGGATAAATTGTTTTCTAGTATTTGTGTCTGTATAGTGAAGAGTTTGTTAAATTTTTTTTTTGCCTTAGCGTCCTTAAAATTTAATAAGAAATTTATTTAAAATTTGTTTAATGGGTTTATCGCTGTACATACACAAATTTAGACCGAAATCTTTTATAATAAATGGAATAGACTTTAAACAATCAGTAATCAAAAACAAAATTCCTAATAATCATATTCTTCTCTCACTTGATGTTTCATCATTATCCACAAACATTCCTTTAGATTTGGTTCTTAAAGGAATTGAAAAGAGATGGAACAATATAGAAATGAACATACAAATCCCATTGGACAAATTTAAAGATGGTATAAACAAACATATGGAACCCCGACGGGTTCTCTAATTTCAGGGACACTGGCTGATTTTGTAATGCAGGATTTAGAAGTAGAATTCTTAAACAAATTAAAGTTCAAAATACCAGTGTATTACAGGTACGTAGACGGCACTATTTTGATCATCCCAAGTGATAAAATTCATGAAACTATTGAAAAATTCAATTCATATCACCCCATACTCCAATTTACACATGAAATTGAAAAAGACAATACAATTAATTTTTTGAATGTTGAGATTATCAGAGACGACAATGGTAATTCAAAAACAAATTGGTATCGAAAAAGTACATATTTAGGTACACTCTTAAATTTTCATTCTAATCATCCGATACAACACAAAATAGAAAAAAAAACATTGTAGATTCTGCAATTATACTATCAGAGAAAACCTTTTATAATAAAAATCTAAACATTGTACGAGAACTCCTTTATTATAACAGTTATCCCAAGGAATTCGGTGAAAAATATATTAAAAAAAGATTAAAAGAAATAAAATTCAAACAGAATAGAATTCAAACAAACCAAAATAATAATAATCAAAAGGAATTATTTTTATAAATCTCAGTGGAGACATCTCGGAAGATTGTAAAACCTTTATTCAGGGATTACAACATTAAAACAGTATTCCGCATTGACTCTAAAACTGACAAATATATCACTCTTGGTAAAGATCATTTAGAAATTCTTGACAAATGTAACGTATTTTATAGACTGAGATGCCAGTGTGGTAAAACATATGTTGGCAAACCAAAAAACCTTTAAGAATTAGAGGAAAAGAACATCGCAACAATATAAATTTGAACCCAACATACCATAGTCATTAGCAAACACTTAATTAAATATCACAATGGTGGTAGTAACTTTGTCGATTGGGATAACATTGAAGTATTACATCAAGAACCGAATTATACATTTAAAATAAAAATATTTTTGTAGTAAACTTTCACTGAGATCTTTAAAATGCAGTGGTTTTTTCAACAATAATATAACTTTTTGTTAATATTTCTATATTTTAAACATTTTTATTTACTTCAGGGGAATCGAAGAAGAAGAAGGCGAAGGAAGGGAAACCGATCCTGCAGAAAATAGCAAAAAGCGAAGTAGGAAAAGAAAGCGAAGTCCAGCAAAATGGTATCAGAACGTACGGAAACGATTAAGGCAATCGGGCCAGGAATATGAAACGACAAAAAAAGGCCGCTTTCGTCCAGCTCGAGATATGAAGCCTCCTTGTGCATGTAGGATGAAGTGCGCAAATCTTATATCGGAAGAAGAACGAAGAAGGATATTTAAGAAATTTTGGACCTTAAGTAATCAGGAAAAAAAATTTTCTACGCAAAGCACGTTACTAAAATTCCAAAGAAATGCAGTAGAGTGAGAGGAAAAGAAAATAAGTCCAAGCGTTCGAAGCCGAAGAACTTTTCTTATGTGTACACTTTTGAAGAAAACGGCCAGCTGATCAAAGTATGCAAAATCTTTTTTCTAAATACATTCGACATTAGCAAGGAAGTTGTCCACAATTTCTGTGACAAAATTCAAAAGATTCCGAGACTGGTACACCCAGATCATGCCTGCACGGAGAGCACACAAAGCATAAAGTATCAGAAGAAATTAAAAATGAAGTAATTTCCCATATCAATTCTTATACACGAATTGAGTCTCATTACTGTCGTTCTAGTTCCAGTCGAGAATACTTAGATCCTTGGCTTTCAACCGCAGAGTTATATAGATCGTTCCAGAAACAATATGGAGTGGACCGTGTGAAATAGTCCTATTATAGGGAGATTTTTTGCACCGAGTTCAACATGTCATTTCATCATCCTCGAAAAGACCGATGTGACCATTGTGAAGAAGCAAAAGCTAACCAACCCCCTACTCTTTCTCAGCAACAAACATACAGGGCCCATCAGGAAGGTAAAGTCGAATCTAAGAAAGAACGTGCCGTGACCGAAGTGATAATAACTCGACCACCGCCTATATCTGTTTTGATCTGGAAAACGTTTTTGGTTTACCAAAAGCTGAAGTTTCTAATTTTTTTACAAAAGAAAATTAAACGTGTACAATTAAACTGCACAATGCTAATTAAATAAGAAATTTTACTGTGCGGTATGGCATGAGTACATCACATACAGAGCAGCGAATCACGTCGCAAGTGCGCTGATGAGAATATTGAAAGAGGTTTTAAATTATTTGCCACAAACAAACAAACTTATATTTAATTGCATTCGTTTCGATACTGATTAATTTAAAATGAATTTACATCTGTTTGTCGCCTGGCTCTGAAAACTTCTGTACAATTATTTCAATTTTCGAGTTTCTTGGCGGGTTTTCCAAGAAATTTTTAATTGCAAAGGACATAACTGAGTTTCGATTTTAAGGCACGCATTTATCAGACTAGAGAATAATTTTTTCTGTTTGTGGCAAATCATTTAAAACCTCTTTCAATATTCTCATCAGCGCACTTGCGATGTGATTCGCTGCTCTGTCTGTGATGTACTCATGCCATACCGCACAGTATAATTTCTTATTTAGCGAGCATTGTGCAGTTAAATTGTACACGTTCCATTTTATTTTGTAGAAAAAATTAGAAACTTCAGCTTTTGGTAAACCAAAAACGTTTTCCAGATCAAAACAGATATATGCGGTGGTCGGGTTATTGTCACTTCGGTCACGGTCACGTTCTTTCTTAGATTCGACTTTACCTTCCTGATGGACCCTGTATGTTTCTTGGTGAGAAAGAGTAGGGGGTTGGTTAGCTTTTGCTTCTTCACAATGATCACATCGGTCTTTTCGAGGATGATGAAATGACATGTTGAACTCGGTGCAAAAAATCTCCCTATGATAGGACTCTTTCACACGATCCACACCATATTGTTTCTGGAACGATCTATACAACTCTGCGGTTGAAAGCCAAGGATCTAAGTATTCTCGACTGGAACTAGACCGACAGTAATAAGACTCAATTCGTGTATAAGAATTGATATGGGAAATTACTTCATTTTTAATATCTTCTGATACTTTATGCTTTGTGTGCTCTCCGTGCAGGCATGATCTAGGTCTCGGAATCTTGAATTTCGTCACAGAAATAGTGGACAACTTCCTTGCCAATGTCGAATGTATTTAGAAAAAAAAATAGAAAAAATTATTCTCTGGTCTGATAAATGCGTGCCTCAAAATCGAAACTCAGGTATGTCCTTTGCAATTATAAATTTCCTGGTAAACCCGCCAAGAAAGTCGAAAATGGAAATAATTGTACAGAAGTTTTCAGAGCCAGGCGACAAACAGATGTAAATTCATTTTCAATTAATCAGTATCGAAACGAATGCAATTAAATATAAGTAAATGTCATCCAATAACGTGTCCCTGACTATCTTTTTTAAAATTTGTGGGTTTGTATCTTTTGAGAGAAATCTCAAGGGTGTTAGTTAAATCCGTCTAGGAATTTTTTTGGATCGGTACGGCACTGTTTCAATATATATTTTTTCTCCATGTATTTGAGAACAAAAGAAAGAAAACTTTCCAAATTAGCGGAGTCATGCGTGATCCTCGGATTGATACAATTTTGAAAGATAAACCCTTGTGTTGCGAAAATTAATATTTTCACGGAAAATGTTTATTTTTCGACAGGGAGAAATCTACGGATAGGAGACGACAGCATCTAAACGGCAAAAGCCGTTTGCGAATTTATTTTATTACACACAATTCTGACATCGTAAAATCATTCTCGGGTATCTCTGTAGATCCCAAGACCCACAACTTGAAGATAGTGAACCTAAATTTCGCGAAATACAATGACAGTTCTGTACCTATTCAAATCCGTTAAAAATAGAAGAAATAATTTTTTTTTTCATTAAAACATAATATTTTCATAAAATATCGACGCGAACAGGATGAACAAGTTATTACTACAATAAAATTTGAGTTACCTTCAATCTCAAATTTTATTAAAATTTCATGTTTAAATTATTGCATCAAAAATAATTTTTCGAAACAATTCTTTTACTACAATGTGTATTTGGCTTTTTAACAAATTTTTATCTTATTAGTCCAGAATCAATAAAAATATTTGTTATATATAGCTCTATACTGTCGCCTGTGATTTACTTCAATGTTAAATAATAATTTCTGATGTGTCTTTCAAATCTTAAAGCTCGGAAGAACAAAGCAATCACTTCCGACCATTATTCTACTGAAAACAAATTCTTCCAAATAGTTCAATATTTGAACCTGGATGGCTTATACATAATTAAATACGATCTTAAAAGTGTTCAATTTGATGAAAAATCAAAAATATAACTAGAAAATTCCATATTAGAAACAATATTAACATGCGGAGTGAACGATTTATTGTTTGTAAACCTTTTTTGAAGATTACAGAAAAATCTAGAAAGAAAAATAAGAAAATATGAACCATTAAAAATTAGATCTTAATATAATAGTTATTGAGTTATTAAAAGTATTATTTAAATGATAAATTAAAAAAATGCTTACCATTGTCTTTATACTTACTATTGTTCTATTATTTTTACTATTGACTTGGACCTTTTGTTACTCGACAGAACATGCATTTCCTATCATCCTGTTAAGCAAACTTCTAATCCTTTATAATGATTCTAAATATGCTTAATAACTATTATGTTAAGATATAATTTTTAAAGGTCCCTATTTTCTATTATAATAGAATATTGTTCATGAGGGTAACGGTTCATTACTGAAACTTTTCATGATGAAATTGTTTTTTTGAATATAGTCCGGATATGTCGCCTAAGAAATGGAAAAATATCTTTTTATTTTTTTAGATAATTTTAGTTTAGATAATTTCTTAGTAAAGGTTAACTCCTGGTTTTAAATAATGAAATATTAAATAAAGCAAATTCTTCATATTTGCCCAGTCAACCACCTTTTTGATGAACATAAGTGGATCGAAGGTCTAAAATTTATGAGAAAGTGTATATAATATAAGAATGATAAACAATAAGTTATAGAGAATTTTAAACATTGGAAACTAAAATAAAAAAATAAAAAAAAATAAATCTAGATATTTTTTAATTCAAGTTTTTCTCAGATAATATTTCCAATGAATAATATTTACTCCAAGTTTAGGGAAAAAATCGTTCCCTTTGCAGTTAATAACACATTTCAAGAACGATGTAGTTTTAATAATTAAAATGAATCAAACGGAACACAGAGATGGCGATTTTTTAGTGCACTCCAGATCTTATTTTGAACAAATAAAGGAATTTAAGGTAGTTAAACAAAGCATAACCCCTTCTTTTACACTCATCTTGAATATCATACTTGAAGAACTCTCCTAAGAATTTTGCACCAATCTTCCGTTTTTTACAGTGCAAAGAAGAAGGATCGCCAGCTTAACTTTACGTAACTTTATATTTTTTTAAATGAATTACTGCTCTGTTATAACGGCGTTTACTCTTATTATTCTAAAATTCTTTGAGACTATGGAACGGGTACCTAATGGAGTTTCATTGGCTAATTCGCGGGTCAATTCGAAAACCACGCCGCTTTTTATGTTAATACCTGCCCGTTTTCCATTGTGATTATAAATTCCACGAAGAATTGTATTTGTTTCAAATATTGCAACGACGTCATCAGTCGATGTTGTTAATACTTTTCGTTCTTCGGTTGGCATGGGCCTAAATCGATTATATCCTCCGAGCACTCGAATTGGTTTATCAGCAGGAAAAGTGTATCTTCGAATTTCGAATCGCCGGAGCGGATTGTTGTTAGGAATAAGCCGAATAAGTCCAAGGTCACAAAGTGGAAATCCGAATATGGCTAAAGGCTCGGCAAGAGAAGTATAATTGGCCGAATCATGAGGCTTGGCATGAGGAGACCTGGACCTGGCACGAAGAGGCGGCTCGGCAGAAGGAAGAGAGCTTTCAGGAAAATGATGTCTTTCAAGAGAATCAGAAGTTCCGTAACGAGAAACACCAGGAATAGGCTCACCGTTAGGTAAACAGTCAAACTGCGAACTCAATTCTGCAATAAGAAACAGAGGATTAAATTTTTCTTATGTTATCAACGGAATGATTAATTCCGAAACTAATGTAAATCTCATCAGAACCCATATTTTAGTCCTTTTAAATCCTGAGGAAGGTCAGATTGAAAAGTATTCTACATTCTGCCTGTGCTGAGGTTTAACGACTTTGTTTTATTTTCGTTTTCTTTTTTCAAATTTGAAAAGCAGAATTACCATGTCAACTGTGGTTTGATCAATATTAGTCAAGAAGAAATTGCCAACAAAGTAATTAAAGTACACTGGAACCTGGAATCAGAAACCTCGGATTTACCATATTCCTAGAAATGATGGCCCGCAGTTTCAAAACGAAAAGTAAAAAAAGTAACGATAAAAAGAAACCGTTACAGAGGGAGGGAAGTTAGGGAAAATGATTATAAATGAGGGTGAGTAATTTTTTTGATGAAATAAAAATACAAAAGGTAAATATTTCAGAAAATATATGTAAATATTTTAAGCAATCCTTTTTGGTATGCGCGTGCCTCCATGAAAAGATGTCCCATTCGTACGAATTCCGTATCCATAGGGAGACTGTTCGAATACCATTTTTTATAACACATTCTGGATTTTCCTGGACTAAATTCAGATTAAATTCGTACTTAATTCAGACAAACTTAAATGAAGTTTGGAAAACACAGCAATTGGGATAGAATACGCAGATTAAATGGCAAAATTTTTTATTTGGGTATAACTTAAAAAAATATACGTAACATTATAGATATGTATATTGTATTATTATATTCACCAATAGAATTGAGGATTATCGCAAAGGATAAGACAAGAGTATGAACAATCCTCATCTTTTCTAAACAGAGGAACAATGATTAATATATTGATGAAGAATTTTATAAAAAAAGTAACTAATGAATATTCCAGTCCTTCAATGGATTATATAATACATATATCCTATAATCTTTATCTCATAAAGTATACACGTCAAGCTTGTCCTTCTTAGATATTAACGTTTCATCATAATTGTAATTTAGATTAAACACCAGATAAATATGGATGATTCTCAAATTGAAGGCAAACTGTAGTACCAACATTTGTAATCACATATGAATTAAGAATTTAATATTTCATAAAGGAAATTAATTAAATCAGATCTAAAAATTTTTTAATTAAAGGGGGCACTTCTGAAGACCAGAAATTAGAACTAAATTCGTACATGAAATATTTCAAGTAGATTTGAGGTTTGGAGTTTCATGAAGATATTATTAGCAACGATCAGTCGGGGATTAAACAAATCTACCTACTTGTGATTTTCGCTATGATATAAAATTCCAATAGATTTTTTCTCTTCTAATTGATTTATTAGGCCCACATTTTGAGAACTCTATTAATAAATAGAGGGAATGATGCCAGAAAAATAACGACATTATTTTCTTTTAATGTTTATTCAAAAAAAGACATTCTAGCCATAAATAGTCAGGAAAGAATATAGGGACTTCTGAAAATTTTTCGAAAGTTTTGATTATATCGGATTAATAGAAACCTAGAGCAAGAGTCGAAAAATTATCATTGGTCAGGAAAAATACGATCGAAAAGCAGTTGGAGCAAGAAAAAGACAAGTTTCGTTCCGCTGTAAAGACGAACAGATTGAAGTTGGAGGAAAACAGCGACAACGGAGTCGCTCTTTTCCTCCAACTTAATTGCGTTCGTCTCTTCCGCGGAGCAAAACTTGTCTGTTTCTTGCTCCAACTATTTCGATTTCTATCTATTAACGAAGGATTCTCATTCAGTCCTTAACCCTTCGCAGGATATTTTGGGAGTGTTCAAATATCTATACAGAATCGATGAGTTGTAGTAAGTTTATGTATCGATTTGATAAGTTCTAAGTCTTATAAATTCATGTTTCAATTAATGCAAATGTTTCTCTAACCTTGCTTTTGAAGTGTTTATTAGTGATACAATTTCAGAAACATCACAGGATTTTTCAAAAGTTGGTAAAACGTCTACGACACTTTTCCGTCAGTCTATAATTTTTTTTTCACAAATGATTTGATAATTATTCAGAAAAATTCGTGTTTCAGCGAGGTTTTAAGATTTCTTATCATAATATACCTAGGTAGAGGAATTTTTTGTTACTGTAAAAATTTCGATAGGAAAATAAAAAAATAAAAATTTTCGAGAAAAATTGTTTTCCCCACAGCGTTATAGGCTTCAATAGAAAAAACTAAATTTGTTATTGTAAAAATTTCGATGGCAAAATTTTTAAGAAAAAAATTTCATGAAAATTTTTTTTTCCTGTGCGCGTTATAGGTTTCAATAAAAACAACTAAATTTGTTATTGTAAAAGTTTCGATCGGAAAATTAAGAAAAAAAAATGTTGAGAAATTTGCTTTTCCCCACAGTTTTATTTATAGGCTTCAATCAAAATGACTAAATTTGTTATTGTAAAAAATTCGATAGCAAAATTGAAAAAAAAAAAACAAATTTCGAGAAAATTTTTCTTCTCCAGAGCGTTATAGGCTTCAATAAAAACAACTAAATTTGTTACAATAAATTTAAAGGAGGTTTTTTGGGTTTTAATCGTGTGCAAAGCTACGAATCTGACCAACTTATATATATTCTCTACGATACCTGTGATTGGCCAGAGCGCCCCATGGTGGGGCCTGGTTGAACTTGATTGGCCAATCAAGTCCTTTTTTAAAAACCCGGGAAAACGGAAAGCCAAATCGGATAGGTATTATATCCATTGTCCCTATTGATGTTATTTGGGTGTTTAAAGATTTCGATTGCTTCTCTGTGTTTTCTTAGAAAAATATTGTACGTTTTTGCGTAGACGGTTGTTTTGTCAAATAAAATGCTATGTCCTGTTTCCATATGATGTTCAGCTAGTGCTGATTGCGTAAAATATTTTAGCCCGACTTTACTCTCATGTTACTTTACACGTTGGCTCACCGCTCTCACAGTTTCTCCAATATAGACTTTGCCACAAGAACAAGGGATTTTATATGTTCCCGTATCACTGAGAGGTGCCTTTTCACCTTAAGGGTTGTTTAGAGGTTGTCCTATTTTCGCAGGTGGTTTAAATATGGTTTGGATGTTGTGTTTGTTGAGAATTCTTCCTATTTGTTCTGTGATACCTTGAATGTAGGGTAGGGTGGTGGTCATTTTTCTCTCCCTTTCTTCAGTAGGTTGTGTTGACTTGTTTTTTTAGCGTATTTTCTTATTGCTTTATCAATTTGTTTGTTTGTGCAATCGGTTTGTATTAGGATTTTTTTAACATTTTGTAATTTCTTTTGTAAATTGTCTTTATGTGGGTGGGTTTTCTGTGAACTTCATGTCCTAATGTGTTATCAGATCTTTTGTAAACCAGCACGTCAAAGAAAGGCAATTTTCCGTTTTGTTCAATTTCTATGGTGAACTGGATATTAGGGTGTGATTGATGAAATCGAACAACTTATGTAGTTCATCTATTCCATGTCACCAGATGAAAAATGTGTCTTCAACGTAACGGCACCAAAATTCCGGTTCAAGCTGAATTGGTTAAAGATTTTAGTTTATAGATTTTCCATAAAGATGTTGGCTATTACAGGTGAGATTGGAGATCCCACTGCTGCTCCTGAGGTTTGTTCGTAGAATTAGTTGTTGACAGAGAATTATGTGTTATTGGGTCAGTATTCTATCAAAGGTGTGAGATTGAAGGGGAAGTTTGCAAAGAATTTAAGAATATCGATTGTATCGGAGATTGGTACTTTCGTAAAGAGAGATACTACTTCGAAACTCACTAGGATGTCTTGGGGTTGCATGTGAATCTGTTGTATCTTTCTGATAAAGTCAAAAGAGTTTTGGACGTGTGTGATAGAGTTTCCTGTAAAAGAATTCAGTTCTTTGGCGAGAAAGCGTGCTAAGTTGTAAGTTGGTGAGTTTATTGCGCTGACGATCGGTCTGAGTGGAATGTTGTTTTTGTGGATTTTTGGAAGTCCGTAAAGATTTGGAGAGATGGGATTAGTAGGTATTAATTTAGATATTGTTACGTTGTCAAGTTTTAAATCTTTTAGAAGGGTTTCTGTTTTCTGACTATTGTTTTTGTGGCGTCGTTTTTAAGTTTTTTGATATGTATCGTCAGTTAGAAGGTCCATGAATTTGTTGTTATAATCTTCTTTATTCATTATTACTGTTGTGTTGTCTTTGTCTGCGGGTAATATCATGATGTCTTTATTCTGATTGAGTTAATAATCCAATCTCTTTCAATAACCATTTCTACAAACAAACCTCAGGAGCAGCAATGTGAACTTCAATCTCACCTGCAATAGCCAACATCTTTATGGAAAATCTAGAAACTAAAATCTTTAACCAATTCAAGCTTGAACCGGAATTTTGTTGCGGTTACGCCGACGACACTACTTACGATGAACTACATAAGTTCTACGATTTCATCCATCAATTACACCCTAATATCCAGTTCACTGTGGAAATAGAACAAAACGGAAAATTAGCTTTCTTCGACGTACTGGTTTACAAAAGATATGATAAGATATTAGGACACGAAGTTTACAGAAAACCCACACATACAAACAGATACCTACATGCCTCCTCCCACCACCACCCATCACAAAAGCAATCGGTCATCAACTCCCTTGTATATAGAGCTGTCTCCATAACAGATGAAGATAACTTATAAAAGGAATTACAAAATGTTAAACAAATCCTCATACAAAACGATTACACAAACAAACAAATTGATAAAGCAATAGGAAAATAAACTAAAAAAAACAAGTCAACACAACCTACTAAAGAAAGAGCGCGATGAGCAGTCAGCACTAGCTGAGCATCATGTCGAAACACGACATAGCATTTTATTTGACAAAACAAAAGTCATCGCAAAAACGTACAATATTTTTTCAAGACAACACAGAGTAGCAATCGAAATCCTAAAACACCCTAATAACATCAATAGGGACAAAGGATATAATACCTATCCGATTTGCCTTTCCGTCCTCCCGGGTTTTTTTAAAAAGACTTGACTGGCCAATCAAGTTCGACCAGTCCCCACCATGGGGCGCTCTGGCCAATCACAGGCATCGTAGAGAATATATATGAGAACAATATAACCTGAAACATCAGTTTGAGGTCAGCCCTGAAGAAGTGAACTGCAGTGTTCACGAAACGTTCGCAAGATTCGTAGTTTTGCAGATATTTGAAACCCGAAAAACTTTCTTTAAATGTATTATAACAAATTTAGTTGTTTTTGTTGAAGCCTATAACGCTGTGGGGGAAACAGTTTTCTCGAAATTTTTTTTTTAATTTGCCTATCGAAATTTTCACAGTAACAAATACAGTTATTTTTATTGAAGCCTGTAACGCGGTGGGGAAAAAAAATTTCGAAATTTTTTTTTTCAAAATTTTGCTATCGAAATTTTTACAATAAAAAATTTAGTTATTTTTATTGAGGAAAAGAGCGACAACGAAGTCGCTCTTTTCCTCGAACTTTATTGCGTTTGTCTCTACCTCGGAGCAAAACTTGTCTTTTTCTTGCTCCAACTATTTCGATAATATTATATTATTATGTAATATTATGTATAATATTCCTATCTATTCAGGAAGGGTTCTCATTCAGTTCTTAATAATTCGCAGGATAGTTTGGGAGTCTTTAAATACCTGTGCAGAATCGATGAGTTGTCGTTAGTTTATGTATCGGATTGATAAGTTCTAGCTCTTATAAATTCATGTTTCAATTAATGCAAATGTTTCTCTAACCTTGCTTTTGAAGTGTTTATTAGTGATAAAGTTTCAGAAATTTCACAGGATTTTTTAAAAGTTGAGAAAACGTCTATGACACTTTGCCATCAGTCTATAAAATTTTTTCACAAATGATTTGATAATTGTTCAGAAAAATTCGTGTTTCAGCGAGGTTTTAAGATTTCTTATCATAATATACTTAGGTAAAAGAATTTTTTGTTACTGTAAAAATTTCGATACGAAAATGTTTGAAAAAAAAAAATTTCGAGAAATTTTTTTTCCCCCCACAGCGCTATAGGCTTCAATAAAAAAAACTAAATTTGTTATTGTAAAAATTTCGATAGCAAAATTTTGAAAAAAAAAATTTCATGAAAATTTTTTATTTCTGTGAGCGTTATAGGTTTCAATAAAAACAACTAAATTTATTATTGTAAAAGTTTCGATACCAAAATTAAAAAAAAAAAAGAATTCTCGAGAACATTCTTTTTCCCCACAGCGTTATAGGCTTCAATAAAAACCACTAAATTTGTTATTGTAAAAATTTCGATAAGAAAATTTTGAGAAAAAAATTTTCGATAAAATATTTTTTTCGCCACAGCGTTAAGGCTTCAATAAAAAAAACTAAATTTGTTATTGTAAAAATTTTGATAGCAAAATTTTGAAAAAAATTTTTTTTTCCCCCACAGCGTTATAGGTTTCAATAAAAACAACTAAATTTGTTATTGTAAAAGTTTCGATAGGAAAATTTTGAAAAACAAATTTTCGAGAAAAATTTTTTCTCCACCGTGTTATATATAGGTTATATAAAAAGTATAAATAATAGTAAATAGTTATATAAAATATATAGGCTTCAATAGGAACAACTAAATTTGTTATTGTAAAAAATTCAATACCAAAATTTTGAAAAAAAAAATTCGCGAGAACATTCTTTTCCCCACAGCAAACAGCTACAATTGTGACTGTAAATGTTTCGATAGCAAAATTAAAGAAAAAAATTTCGAGAAATGTTTTTCCCCGCAGCGTTATAGGCTTCAATAAAAACAACTAATTTTGTTATTGTAAAAATTTCGATAGCAAAATTTTGAAAAAAAATTGTCTTACAACATTTTTTTTTTCACCGCGTTATAGGCTTCAATAAAAACTTGCTTTTATAATTATAATTATATATAAAAAATAAAATTATAATAAAAAACTGCTTATATAATTGTCAATTTAATTGTTCATTACAATTATGGTGAATCTTGATCTCAATAATTGTAAAAATAGCCATTTTTATGTATTTTTTAAACAATAATTTCCACATAAAGAAATTAAAAAATGTAGCTCAGGGACACTCTGTAGCATGTATTGTTTAGAATTTCTAAAAAAAATCATCAAAATCGGTTACGAATTGTAGCTTGGATTGGGCTATGTACAGTTGATTCCATATCCGGTCCATTGTGAGGCCGCTGTGGCCTTTTTATAGAATTTTTTCAAAACGCAAAATTATGGTAGCTCTGAAACATGTGTATTTGGGGTTTAAACAATTTTTTATGCTATTCTTTCAGTTTCGATAAAAATATTTGTTATATAAAGCTCTACACTGCCACCCGTCATTTACTGCAATGTTCAATAGTATTTTGTGATGTGTCTTTTAAATCTTAAAGCTCGGAAGATGAAAGCAATTACTTTTGACCACTATTCTATTAAAAACTAATTCTTCCAAATAGTTCAATATTTGAACCTGAATGGATTATAATTAAATAAGATCCTAAAAATGTTTAATTTTATGAAAAAGAGAAAAAATCATAACCAGAAAATTTCATATTAGAGAGAACGTAAAAAAATGATTGATTTAAAAACTATCACTCTCTTAATTTGTGTACAATATTAACGTGCGGAGTGAACGATTTATTATTTGTGAAAAATTTGTGAAGATTGGGAAAAACCCAAGAAAGAAGAATAAGAAAATATGAACTATCAGGGATAATCAAAGTATACTTTCGGGATGGTCAATACGATCATCTTGTTTTCACTCATTTCGACCATCCACGGAAGAGCAAATGACCCATCACGGAGGACCAATCTGATTAGTTACCGTTCGCGTGTTTATTTAAAATGAATAAATATGAAAGTCAAATGTTCAAAACAAATAATAAATGTAAAGTGCATAAGAATATTAGGAATGATTTTAAATTCATATTTAAGATGAAAAATATATTCCTTTCTTTAAAATTGAAATCTATCATTTGTTTTCAAGGAAAAACTCTAATAAATAATTTAAATTTTACTCTAAAAGTCCTTCTCGTGAGCAAAGAATTATTCTTTATAACTTTTCTCTTATCATTTGCTGTTTAAAATTGCTTTTCACATTTAATCATTTCAAAAAAGCGCGCCAACCTCAACCAATCCGGTTGTCGACGCAATGGATGCAGTGTGAAAGGATGCGAGAGTCGGGAGCACCGTGGTTCGGAGCTATTTCGGAATGAATGAATGTCATTGAGCCGTTCAGCATCACATTGGCTGTTTATTGAACTTAAACATATTTTTAACAAGTTTAAACTGCTTTTTGATATTTCGAATATGCGTGGAGAGTGAAGTACATAAGAGAGAACATGATTGAAAGTGAATTAAGTTTATGCTTTTAAATTTCAAACGTCAAATTTGATGCTTCCAAGGGATTTAGGATAAAGGCGTAACTGGACGTTCAGGAATCAATTTGTTGTCACCGTGTGGTTTCAAACTGCAAACGTGCAAACAATTTCAGCATTCAGTGATGATGCAGAAAGTAAGGAGATGTGGGATATTGGTTTCTGAATTCAGTTCAGTGTTTGAAATCTTACAATTTAGTGTAACACCGTGCCGTGTCCTCAGCCTTTCGTGCTCCAAAAAATATATTGTAAATGTGCAATGTTTTTGCATATCAAATTATGTCTCATACACCTCACTCTCCATAAAGAATAAAAAATGCTTTCAGAATTCATGTATTTCATATAAATTTTCAGGTTTTCTAGGTTCCACCTAATTTTATAATTTCTACTCTCTTATAAGAGAGAGACTGGAATAAGTATGGTAAGGACAACAAAAACAGAAAATGTAGGATAATCAAATCGACCCCCTAAGATGGCCAGGTCGACTGTATGTGGACATCAAGTGGACTATCTGATATGACCAAATCGAACCTCTATGATGAGCGATTCTACCTTTTCTAATGATCAAATTCCGACATCGCTGATGATCGGTTCGACTCTCTATGACGCTTGAGTCGACCGTTCTAGATTACCAAGTCGACACTCTGAGATGATCGATTTTAACCTCTTGTTTTAACCTTCTAGAGATAGTCGCTTTAGCCATCTTCAAGGGCTGTCCTATAGTTGACCCTGCAATATAGTCTGTCTGCACATCTAGATGGCCCAAATGATCTTCCATTTTTCTCCGTGTGGTGTCTGCTGGCCGCCTAAATCTAAGAAAAAATCGAAAGATTTTTGACCTGGGTAGTTGCGCTCACTTTTCACACCTACAGACGTTGGAGTGGACATTTGAAAAGTAAAACCAGGACAGGACTTTGAGATTTTCTTGCTGAGTTAGAAGTCAAAGCACAATGTCAAATCCATCCAGTAGGAATTTGGCCCAACTATTAAGTGTTATATCTTTTTATGAGGGTTTCTGTAATGACCGTAAGCTTTTGTTCCTACGTCAGGGAGTCTTTCTGTAAATTTGCATTCAATATAACTTGTATTTCAAGTGTACGTTTACCTATAATATCACGGTGACAGAAAAATAGCTTCCGTAGAAACGCCTCTATATAAATGATAACTTTTACAATAAATTTGATAGTAATTATTTAGATGAAAACTTGTATACTGCATGTATTTATGAATTTATTTAAATTTAATTTAATTCGAATACATTTTATGGTTAACAAAAATAGGACCTTGTACAATTGCAAACATATATTTCATATAATTACACTGTACTTAATTGTAGACTCCTTAAAGATTGAATAATCGCTATTAGTGTCATCTTCTATATTCAAATTTGTAGCTACTTCGTGTTAAGTTTAGCGTTAGGGCTAGTCTTATGAAATTTTGCGTAACTTTACATTCTTGAAAATGAATTACTGGTCTGGAAGAATAGCTTTTTCTCTTGTTATTCTAAAACTCTTTGAGACTGTATAACGGGAACCTAATGGAGTTTCATTCACTAATTCTGGGGTCAATTCGAAAACCGCACCGCTTTCCATGTTTATACCTGCCCGTTTTCCATTCTGATTATATATTCCACGCAGAATTGTATTTGCTTCCAATATTGCAACGACGTCACCAGTGGATGTTGTTAATACTTTTCGTTCTTCAGTTGGCATGGGCCTATATCGATTATATCCTCCAAACACTCGAATTGGTTTATCAGCAGGAAAAGTGTATCTTCGAATTTCGAATCGCTGGAGCGGATTGTTGTTAGGAATAAGCCGAATAAGTGCAAGGTCGCTAACTGGAATTCCAAATATGGCTAAAGGCTCGGCAAGAGAAGTATAATTGGCCGAATCATGAGGCTTGGCATGAGGAGATCTGGTCCTGGCACGAAGAGGCTGCTCGGCAGAAGGAAGAGAGCTTTCAGAAAAATGATGTCTTTCAAGAGAATTAGAAGTTCCGGAACGAGGAACACGAGGAATGGGTTCGCCGTTAGGTAAACAGTCAAACTGCGAACTCAATTCTGCAACAAGAAACATAGTATTACATTTTTCTTAAAGCAGACAATCGTGTGTTGGTATATCATGAATCCTTGGGGGTAATATTGTGAGGCAAGTTTTAAGGCATTGAGGGATGTTTGCCCTAGTTAACTTCTCACAAAGAAGCTTCCAGTTTTTTCACCTTATAAATGAATAAAATGATGCAGAAAGGTGACAGCTACATTAGGAATTGTGAATGTGGTTATAATTGTGAATTTGAGAGTAGTGATGATAGTTGTCAACTGTTTGCAATGTTTTTATCCCATTCTGTCATAAAAAAGTTTGAGAGTATGTAATATTTTATACAATATTATTATTAAAAATATTATACTAAAAATCTTGATTGTTATGATGGTTCGAACAAAAATTCATAATCCTGGCGAAATTTTCTGATTGGAACTCATTTGGAACCCAACCGGAGCAAGTCTTCAATCCTTCACTTATCATCGGAATGTTTAATTCCGAAACTAATGTAAATCCGATCCGAACCAATATTTTACTCCTTTTAAATCCTAAGGAAGGTCAGATTGAAAAGTATTCCTAGAACTGGTGGTTTCGTGGCGAGGGAAGAGCCGCGGGGCCGAGGGAGGCTTGCTCAGCCATGCGTGACCACCAGCAGCGTAGTGATAAAGTGGGCAATGCGCGGGTACTCACATGCGTCTTGGGCTTAATATTATATATTTGAATTGGAAATGGTTCAAATTGCCCTGACTTTTTACGTTTGTATTCGCTGGACTTTAGACCAAGGCCAATGCCAGGCCATGTCCGAAACTGTTCTCCATTCCAGGTTCCAGTGTAAATGATAGTATTAATAATGTAATAATCTCATTGACATCTTCAGAAATGTACATCTTGTGGCATTGAATCTTCAATTGTATTAAAATCTTGACAATGGGGTTGTAGCATATTAAAAAAAAAATTTGCACAGTAAAATTAAAAGAACACTAAAAAATGAACGTTCGTATATTTTTTGAATTTTTGCGGGGAAATTTGATAGGTTGGACAGATCGTCGGAAGTAATTGAGTCTGAGTAGTCGGTTGTCCAGTTTATGGGAGAATCAAAATGCCCGCTAACTATTGCAACGGTAAACAGTTAACTTAACCTATTGTTGTCTTTATTATTGTAAACATATTTTAAAAGTATAAAGAAGGGCCTAAAGGGTATTTAAAATGCCAAGAATTTTAGTAAAAGCAGGATTTGTAAAGTGCGAGAGTGCGAATGTGCCAAAAGTCGACATGTGGTTGGTGAGACATTTTTTCTCATCGAGTAACTTAAGTCACGCATAATCACTCGTTATCACTCACTTCAACCTCTGCCGACATAATTTTATGTCGGCAGAGGCTCTGGGCAGAGGTTTGGGGAGGAAAAATCATCTCATGATTCCGACATGTGATTGACCAAAATTTGAGGTTATCCTTGGAAACATCTCGCTCTTACACACTTGAATGACATTATTTATTACTATCTTTTTTAGGTTTTATATTTTAAGTTGAGAAATCTCTCTCTTAGAAATCGTAATTTGAATTTTCGCCAGATGTCTGCTAGATACTTTATGAGAGAATGAAGAAACTGCTGTGATTATTTAAGCGGATTGACGGATGTGATGTTTCAAGGTCACAGAATTTTTGAATATGGATTTCGATACTTTTTCCTCAATATTTTTTTTCTCGAAAATGAAGTATTCAAACAATTTTTTTAATGCACTTAGCTTTTGAGAATTTCATGCAGTATTTAAAAAATATATTATCTAAAATTCATGCAACGACCTCATTTCTTACACTTAGCTGAACACTTCTGGCTGAGCTTAAGGGCATGCTCTTCGGTGATCACGTGACCAAACCAGTCCTTGGTTATGAAATTTTTTTTTGGTGTTCACCATGTCCAAACGCAATGATATATCGCTCTCAAAATTTGGAATATAGGAAATGGGACAATAAATTGCGTTTGTATATTTAGTTTGAGTAATAATTTTGAAAAAAATTATTCATGTTAAAAATAAATGTGTAATATTATTTTCATTTTTTTTGGTGCTCACTACGTCCACACGGATTGAGATATCGTGTTTAGAATTTGAACGATTAAATAAAAAGCACTAAAGAACGTTTGTATACATCAATATGTTTATAATTTCAAAGAAATTTTATTTCTAAATTAATAAAATAGGATATTACCACTCGAGTCGAGCACTTTGCAGGTAATGTTTGGTTTGATGAATTTCAGATTTTTTGATTCGCGTATGTTGATAACTGACACAAATTTTGGACTAAATCGTCTAAACATTTTAAAAAATCAATATAAACAATAACATTTGCACATTTATTGCAAATCAAAAAATAAGTGTCTGCACACACGTAACCTGTCATTATTTTTGGAGCATTTTTAGCAATTTCTAGCGGAGAAAAAAAAGAAGCTTTCAACGTCGGTAAAGTAGAGATCACATGACCAAGCTAGGTTATGAAATTTTACACATTATTTTTTACATGGATAATTTTTTTCAAAATTATTACTGTAACTATTTATACAAACGCAATTTATTGTCTCATTTTCTATATTCCAAATTTTGAGAGCGATATATCATTGCGTTTGGACATGGTGAACACCAAAAAAAATTTCATAACCAAGGACTGATTTGGTCACGTGATCACCGAAGAGCATGCCCTTAAACTGGGTGTCATATTTACAAAAAAAAAAAAAAAAATGAACAGAGAGAATTTCAATCTTCTAAATTGTCGTTTAAGGCCATGTTATACATGAGTCACGTGACCTAAATTATCGATAATTTTTTTGCAACAACTTACGTCCACACCGAATGATATATCGAGTTGAAATTTTTGGGGAAGCCTCAAGAAACAATAATGTACGTTTGTATACAACATTTGGAACGAAATTTAGAAAAAAAATTTTTTGAAGAAATTAAAACCGGAGCAATATCGGCATTTTTTGTGCAACAACTCATGTCCACACAAAATGAGATATCGAGTTGAAACTTTGGGGAAAGCATCAGGAAACTGTAATCTGCGTTTGTATACAACATTCGGCTCGAAATGTTGAAGAAAAAAATGTAACGAATAAATTCACAAAAATACCGACCGTGCTGTAGAACTCTGTAACCAATTTTCAATGTACCGAATGAACCATTTTTCAGGTTCTGGCTCACATGTCTTGAGGAAAATGATGCAAACATCGGTTGCAAAAATTCCACTTGATAATATTTGCTGGTTTGGTGCAAATAAACAAATTGATATTTGATATATCCATGGTGTCAGCACTGTTGATAATGCAGATCGCTTGATTGCCGGTCGATATTAGTTATCACAATAATAACTTTTTTTTCTTCCCCAACTCAATGCTTTAGCACACACTGTCCTTTTATATTTATTAATATTTTTCCAAATTTCTTCCGCTCTATTTTAACTTTTATTTTTAAATATGGGACAAAAAATATCGATCTCAGGACTGGCTGGGTCACGTGACTAATGTATAACATGGCCTTAAAGTGAAAATTTGAGTGATTTGATCAAAGATTTGAGAAAATGGTATAATTTCGTTTTATTAAATTTTAATTAACTTTCATTTTCGTTACAATCGTTCTTTAAATACTATAAAATATATTTGATGATCATAAATGGGAAGTGAGGGGAAATGAGGGATGACTGAGGGGAAGAGAAGTAAGGTCAGTGCGGTGAAATTCTTAAAAGGACAGTGAGGGGGGAAATTAGGGAAATGCGGGGACTGGGTCGAAGGAAGTAATTGCAAGTGAGGGGAAGTAGGGGAAATGATTAGAAATGAGGGTGAGTAATTTTTTAGAGAAACAAAAAAAAAAAGTGAAATATTTCAGATAATATACGTAAATAGTTTTAAAAATTCTTTTTGGTAGGCTCGTGCCTCCACGAAAAGGATTATCCCGGATTAAATTCAGATTAAAATCATACTTAATTCAGGCAAACTCAAATAAAGTTGAGAAAAAATAGCAATTGGGTTAGAATACGCAGATTAAATGGCCACAATTTTTATCTTAACAAAATATACTTAAAATTATAGATATATGACAGTATTATATTCACCAATAGAATTGAGGATTGCCGCAAAGTGTAAGACGAGAGAATGTACAATCATCATCTTTTCTAAACAGAGGAACAACTTATTAATTTATTGATGAAGAATTTGATGAATAATGTAACTAATTTATTATTCTAGTGCTTTATTGGATTATATAATACATGAGTACGTCAGACCAAAAGAAGTCTAAGGATTCTGCGTAAGACTTTCTCTGTTCAAAGGTATTTGTATCTTTTTCCCTCACGACTTCCTTTTCCTCTGACGTGCTCATATATCCTATACTGGTTATCTGATAAAGTATACGGATCAAGCTTGTCCTTCTGAGATATTTACGTTTGGTCATAATTATTGTGTTCTGACAAACTTTAGCACCTACAGTGGTAATCACATATGAATTAGGCATTCAATATTTCATAAAGGAAATGATTTAAATCACATCTACAAATTTTTTAATTAAAGGGGGCACTTCTGACGATAAGAAATTATAATTAAATTCGCACATGAAATATTTGAAGTAGATTTGAGGTTCAGAGTTCGATGAACATATTATTAGTAACGATCAGTAGGGGATTAAACAAATTTACCTACCTGTGATTTTCGCTATAATATAATTTTTAATACATTTTTTCTCTTCTAATTGATTTATTAAGCCTACATCTTGAGTTCTCTATTGATAAATAGAGGCTAGAAAACGAACTAGCAGGCCCACCTGATCCACGCGCACGCGCAGATATAAGCGGTTGTAGGTTGTCGAATGTACTGCAAGGGAATGATGCCACGAAAATCACATTCTAGTCATAAATAGTCAGGAAGAAATGTAGGGACTTCTGGAAATTTGTCGAAAGTTTTGATTATATCGGATTAATAGAAACATGGAGTGAGCAGAAAGATTGGATGAGAGACAAGGATTTGTTAACCAAATGTTTCAAATGGGTATGCAAATTTTCCACAACCAGAGAAATAATATAAACAGAAGGAGCACCAATAGATCTGGGCAGCAAAATTTTACTAGGAAACAAAACATGGAACTTTGAGTTAATAAAAAGATTATAAAAGGAGAAAGGTTTCCGGATAGCTGGAGAAAAGAGATTATTATGCCTATAAATTCAAGAAAAGAGTTCCAAAGGATATAACAAAATTACAGATAGAAAAAAAGTAATTTAATTTTTATTCTTTCTTCAAGAACAAATTATCAGCAATTACTTTATCAAGGAAGTGTTTTGAGAGTGTTTTGAGAGTTTTTACAATTGAATTTCTCTGGTTATTAGCCTAAAAAGCATCCCTGCGTGTCAACGAAATGCTAAGACACTTGTGGCGTAAATGCAGAAGGCTGTCGTCCCAGGGGCGCTCCGTCTCCTCAAGGTGCACGAGACTTTTGCCAGATCGTCGTATTGAGTTCATCGCAGACTGTCACCACCCATTTGACGTTCGTGAGACGTGATTATAGCTGAAACGTTACCGCTATTTCACCGCGAGCGGGTGCAATTTTGTAGAATCCCACGGTTGTCCTTATGACATACATGCATAAGCTTGCATATCAATTCTTCTGTTCCGCGATCATACATTCCATGCCGTCAAGGTGGGCGTGGACATCTGAATCTCCAATGTCTTCATAACCGAATTGTTCTGGATATAGCTTACATCGTTGCAAATGGAAGAGATCCTCTCCTTGAAACGATCAGGAAACACGAGATGATTAGCAAAGGAGCGTTCGTTTACAAATCAGCGGAGCAGGAGGCTGATACCCTTATCCTGAATTTTAATATCGGAGGTGAGGAAAGTGCATTAATCCATCTCGATGTCTCACTTCTAAAAGCCCAAGTAAAGAAAGCAGAGGTTGAAAAACTCCGCCAACAACTACTTGACAAGAGAATGCACGGAAACTTCCACGGAAATGTAGAAAATTAGTCCTTGTAGAAAGAGTAAACTCTTATGTTCCTGAGATCATCAGGACCTAATTCAGGTATAGAGATTATTTTCGTAGGACAGGCTTGTGTCATTTGAAACTTAGTATACTGTGACCACATACTATCATTGTAGAACACATACTATCACGCGGGAGCGACATATCACTACAAACATAATGCGGCTCTAAAAGTGCTCTACTACCATCTTTGTCTATCTTACTGTGTTGACCGCGATCCTGCTCTGCAGAACGCTCCGAGGGAGATAGAGTGAATTGTCAAAAACGAGAAGTGCCAAATGTTACGGAACTACAACTTTTGGACAGCAGTCTCCATTGCACACTCGAGGCCTGACATTGTTCTCCAGGACTTCGAGAAGCGAACTATATTTGTGAACGAATTCTCGGCTCCGGCCAACTGCAACATTAGCGCCAAGTAGATGGTAAAGCAGGAGAGGTATCAAGACCTTAAGAGGGAGCTGCAGCGATTGTACCCGAAAATTTTCAATTGGAGTAATTTTTCTTGTAGTCGGTGCTCTTAGCGGTGCGCAACTATCACTGGTTCGTAACTATTTACGTGACTTTCAAAGATACGCTTTCCTATGTAAACCCCAGACTTACCACTGGTGGTTGCCTTTACGTTTCAGGCAGTGATACTGCCAACTTGATGTTCGAAGTGCGAACCGGTTTGATTAAGTCGCGATATTTTGAATCATTGTGAAATATTCCTCAACGAAGAACCGCTTTAAACAAGTCGCTAACTTTGCCGCTCAAATTAATGCTATTGCTTGTGATTTTATTTTCTGAAAGGATATTTGTTAGGTGGGAAATTTTATTTGATCGTTAAATGACAGGGTATTTATTTTCTGATCCAGGTAATTTTTTAATTCTTATTAATAATAGAAAAAGTTATTTAATCCCATTACCCGTGCCGAAATTGCCCCGGTTGGCCCTACTACAACAAGGTTTCTGGTATATCGCGGCCGGTCTACCTCTGGTTAGGTTTCAAGGCCAGGAACCGGTCGGAAGCGGAACGGGCTACATTTTTCTAGAATCACCTAGTCGGGAGCTGACTGGGCACTGATCAGGATACTTTTTTTTTATAAATTACACATTTTTTAAGAGCCGTGACATTATCAAAGACGTACTTACGGATTCTAGATGAGCTATTATTTGAAAAGTACAATTCAAAGATTTATTAGATCAGTCTGTACACTTTCAAATTTACTGCCATGTCCGGCGCCTTCTGCGTGTGGCGTCTGCGTAGACACACGGAGAAAGATGGAAGGTCCTTTTAGCCATCTAGATGTGCAGACAAAATATATTGCAGGGTAAACTATAGGGCAGCCCTAGAATATGGCTAAAGCGACTATCTCTAGAAGGATAAAACAAGAAATTCAAATCGATCATCTCAGAGTGTCCACTTGGTCATCTAGGACGCTCGACTTAAGCGTCATAGAGAGTCGAACCGATCATGAAAGATGGCGGAACTGATCATTATAAAGGGTCGAATCGCTTATCATAGAAGTCGATTTGGTCATATCAGATAGTCGACTGGATCTCCTCGGACAGTCGACCTGGCCATCTTAGAGGGTCGATTTGATTATCCTACATTATCTATATTTGTTGTCCTTTTCCTACTTATTCCAGTCTTTCTCTTTTAAGAGACTGGAGATTATAAAATTAAGTGGAACCTATAAAACCTGCAAATTTATATGAAATACATGAATTCTGAAAGCATTTTTTATTCTTTGTGGAGATTGAGGTGTATGAGACATAATTCGATATGCAAAAACAGTGCACATTGACAATATATTTTTTGGAGCACGAAAGACTAAGGAAATGGCACGGTATCACACTGAATTGTAAGATTTTAAACATTGAAGTGAATACAGAAACCAATATCCCACATCTCGTTATTTTCTTCATCATCAATGAATGCTGAAAATTTTTGCACGTTTTCAGTTTGAAACCACACGGTGACAACAAATTGATAGCTGAACGTCCAGTTACGCCTTTATCCTAAATCCCTTGGAAGCATCAAATTTGACGTTGAAAATTCAAAAGAATAAACTTAATTCACTTTCAATCATGTTGTCTCTTATGCACTTCACTCTCCACGCATATTCGAAATATCAAAAAGCAGTTTAAACTTTTTTTGAATGTCTAAGTTCAATAAACAGCAAATGTGACGCTGAACGGCTCAATGATATTCAATCACTCCGAAATTGCTCTGAACCACGGTGCTCCCAACTCTCAACTGGATTGGTTGAGGATGGCGCGCTTATTTGAAATGATTATATGTGAAAATCAATTTTAAACAGCAAATAATAAGAGTAAAGTTATTAAAAATAACACTTTGCTCACAAGAAGGACTTGTAAAGCGAAATTTAAATTATTTATTAGATTTTTTCCTTTAAAATAAATGATAGATTTTAATTTTTTAAAGGAAGGAATATATTTTTCATCTTAAATATGAATTTACAATAATTCATAATATTCTTATGCACTTTACATGTATTATTTGTTGTGAACATTTGACTTACACATTTATTCATTTTAAATAAACACGCCAACGGTAACTAATCAGGTTGGCTCTCGGCGATGGGTCATTTGCTCTTCCGTGGATTTTCGAAATGAGTGAAAACAAGATGATCGTATTGAACATCCCGAAAGTATACATTGATTATCCCTGATAGTGAGTCTGACCTTCTTACAACACTCAGACTAGCCATAAAATAAAAGTCTCTTTGACTATGTCGAAAAAATTATGAAAGGCTCTTTAGACCATCTAGAAGGACGGACTGGCTCTCTAAATTTTGACCCTCTAACTTTGACCATCCATTTTTCTCCGTGTAGTAAGTTTCAGTTTCGCACCTCGAACGAGAATGCACATTGCACTTATGTCGTCTCCTCGAAGTTCGCAAATAAAATCGTGATCCGCAATTAAAATCAACCTTATTTCAGTAATCAGTTTGAAAACCCCACTAAATGCGTGGATAATTATTATTTTAACCCATTAACGCCCGAAACTTTTTTTCTCGATATTTTTAAATTTAAATTTTTTTTAAAAATCTTCTGACTCTAAATGGTATGTTAAAAAAAAGAAGACGCTATTTATGTTGCCATATTTTTTCTCGATATTTTTAAATTTCTTTTAAATCTTCTGACTCGAAATGTTATGTTAAAAAAAAGAAGACGCTATTTAAGTTGCCATATGGCAACTCTGGGCGTTAATGGTTTAAGATGAAGTTTAGTGTTGTGTATTAATTTTGTTCTTTCTTCCTTCCTAACCTCAAATCATCACGCTGTTTCAAAACTAAAACAATTGCTAGGAAATTCTAGCATCAATGACTGAAACTCTACTCCAATTTCCTAGCGAGAATTTGTTAACTTGATTTGACTTTTAAAGTTTACCGTATTCTTCGCGATGAGCCTCAAAAGGCAAATCAAGTTACCAATTTCTCGCCTGAAGCAATATTTTTTAATTGCTCTGTGGCCGGATTACCCGACCAGAAAAATAGGGCTATCCGGCCGGCTCCCAGTTAGATCCCTGTTACCATTTTTACACGGGTAAATTAAACTTCATATCATATTGCATAATAAGAGATTCAACGAGATCATTTGGAAAGTTTTGAACATGGCTTTGATTCCAATTGAAATTTTAGAGCTCAAGCGCATCTAACTATGAATATTGTTCAATCGTAAAGACTAATTGTCAAATCGGGACAGAATTGAAAGCGCTTTTGGAAATCATTATTGTTATTTTAAATTAAAAGCTGAGTTAAAACGTATTAAGTCCTTTGTGAAATAAGCGAAATTCAATTATTTGTTTTACACATTTTGAATTTTTGTTTTGGAAAAGTTATTCCACATTTGAAACTGACATGAGTACAAAGGTATGATAAAAAATCGGATAAATCGAAAACTGTGCATTTTATAGAAGTTTTTGTATAGCGAGACAATTATTATTTTGTCATTGAGGTTATTAAAGCATTTTTTTTACTTGACTTTTCTTTGTTATTCATTTCTTCTGGATCGTTTTCAAACGTTTTAAATATTTAAGGACAAAAAGTATTGAGTCCTTTCTGAAATAAGTGTAATTTAATTCCTTGATTCACATATTTAAAATTATTGTTTAGGAACTGTCATTTCACATTAAAAACTGAATAAAAAGTTTTATAAAAGAATTGGATAATTTGAAAACTGCGCGTTTTATGGAAGTTTTTGTGAAACTAAAACTCAATTCTAAATTCTTTCTAAATAAAATTTTTTTTAAATAGATTCTCTCTAAAATATTCGATTTGCCTTAGAACTACTAATTAAATATCAGGAATATGTTTTCTTTAAAAAAACATTGAGTTCAACAACTTTGTGTATGAAAAACTTTTCGTACTTTTAGTGCGAGTTGCTACAACGCTGCCTTAAAATACTTGTCCGAGATTTTGTAATCAAGATCCAAGTGGTTCGATAGCGAAATGAGTTAGAGCGCTCGGTAGAATACATATAACAATAAGTTAAGAAATCACTTTTTTTCGTTGAGAAATCGTGTTTTGAATTTTCATTGCATTTGAATTGCCATTGCTTACTAAATTTTCAGTGACTGCCGCTTAGTTTTGCGTGCTCTGTCTCTGAGATTCAGTTAGAACATTACATGCTTTTCAGATGAAGCTTAATTATTTTCTTGAATACTGAAAGTTTTGAATTTTAACTGACTTTCTCTCATATCCAAGACTATAAGACAGGAAGTCATCATGGCTCAGATGATATCGTGATTGTCTTATCTTCCCACATTGCAGCCTTGACAGCCACGCTGGCGGGGGTTCGATTTCCAAAGCAGGAAGCGAGGCTGGATGTGTTATCAGAAAGCTTCGCTTCTATCCCTTGGTATACTACCCCACAGATACCCTACAGTTTGTATTTAACCCTATAGTACAGTCGTTAATGACCCCAGCAGTTGACTGAAGTTTCAGGTTATGTTGTTCTCATATATATATTCTCTACAATGTCTGTGATTGGCCAGAGCGCCCCATAGTGGGGACTGTTCGAACTTGATTGGCCAATCAAGAATTTTCTAAAAAACCCGGGAGGACGGAAAGCTAGATCGGATTGATATTATATCCATTGTCCCTATTGATGTTATTAGGGTGTTTCAAGATTTCGTTTGCTTCTCTATGTTTTCTTGGAAAAGATTGCGCGAAATGTTTTAGCCTGACTTCACACTTATGTTCCTTTGCACGTTGGCTCACCGCTCTCCCGGTTTATCCAATATTGACTTTGCCACAAGGACAAGGGATTATATATACTCCAGGATCACTGAGAGTTGTATTTGTTGATAGTTCTTCCTATTTGTTCTGCGATATCTTGAATGTAGGGTAGGATGGTGGTCGGTTTTCTCTCTCTTTCTTTAGTAGGTTGTGTCGACTTGTGTTCTCTTTCAGTGTATTTTCTTATTGCTTTATCAATTTGTTTGCGTAATCGTTTTGTATTAGGATTTTTGTAAGAGTTTGTAATTTCTTTTGTAAGTTATCTTTATCTGTTATGGAGACAGCTCTGTATATAAGATAGTTGATGACCGATCGCTTTTGAGGTCCGTGGGGGTGGGAGGAGGCATGTAGGTACCTGCTTGTATGTGTTGGTTTTTGGTAAACTTCATGTCCTAATGTGCTATCAGATCTTTTGTAAACTAGTACGTCCGTGAAAGGCAATTTTCCGCTTTGCTCAATTTCCATGGTGAAATGGATATCAGGGTGTAATCGATTGATGAAATCAAAAAACTTGTGTAGTTCATCTAGTCCATGTCTCCAGATGAAAACAGTGACGTCAACGTAACGGCACCAAAATTCCGGTTTAAGCTTGGATTGCTTAAAGATTTTAGTTTGTAGATTTTCCATAAAGATGTTGGCTATTACAGGTGAGATTGCTGCTCCTGAGGTTTGTTCGCAGAATTGGTTATTGAAAGAGAAGTAGGTATTATTGATACAATGTTCTATCAAAGTTATGAGATTGGAGGAGAACTCTGCAAAGGATTCAATAGTATCGATTGTATCAGAGATTGGTACTCTCGTAAATAGAGATACTACGTCGAAACTCACTAGGGTGTCTTGGGGTTGAATGTGAATCTGTTCTATCTTTCTGATAAAGTCAAAAGAGTTTTGGACGTGTTGTGATAGAGTTTCCTGTGAAAAGATTTAGTTCTTTGGCGAGGGAGCGTGCTAGGTTGTAAGTTGGTGAGTTTATTGCGCTGACGATCGGTCTGAGTGGTATGTTGTTTTTGTGGATTTTTGGGAGTCCGTAAAGTTTTAGAGAGATGGGATTAGTAGGTATTAATTTAGATATTGTTTCGCTGTCGAGTTTTGAGTCTTTTATAAGGGTTTTTGTTTTACTGACTATTATTTTTGTGGGGTATTTTTTAAAGTTTTTGATATGTATCGTCAGTTAGAAGGTCCATGATTTTGTTGTTACAGTCTTCCTTATTCATTAATACTGTTGTGTTGTCTTTCTTTGCAGGTAATATTATGATGTCTTCATTCTGATTGAGTTCTTTAATTGCTGTTTTTTCTTGTTTTGCTAAGTTGGAGGAGGGAAGTTGGGCTTGGCGTGAGACGTTGGCCGTCCCACGCTGTATGTAATTCGCTTTTTCGGGTGGAAGGGTATATATTGCGGATTACAAATTACTGATGATTTCTTCTTTCGGGATTTTGGAGGGAGCTACTGCAAAATTATTGTCCTATAGATAAGGCAGAAATTATTTCAGTGGTCAAATGATATGCGGTCCAATGGAGACCAAATGTCAAATCTGAGAGTGTTTGGTAGGAAAAGGTGAAATTGTAATAGTTTTTTGGAGGTAGTGTGCAAGACAAACTTGGTATGTTGTATTCTTTCTTTCAGGATGAGCAAACTAATGTATCTGTGTATAAATATATATATTTTTTGATTGCTAATAAAAACACACGATCTTGTATACTGCATGTATTTATAAGTTATAAACAGTTCAAAAATTTTTATGGTTGATCAAATAGGATCTTGTACAATTGCGAAGATACATTTTATATAATTGTATTGTACTTAATTGTAGGTTCGTTAAAGATTGAATGATCCTTTTTAGTATCATCTTCTCTATTCAAATTTGTAGCCACTTCGTGTTAACCGGTCAAGTATTTTTCGTAACCTCATATTTTTTGCAAATGAATTAGTGGTCTGGAGAAATAGTGCTTACGTCTGTTATTCTAAAATTCTTTGAGATTATGGAACGGGAACCTAATGGAGTTTCATCGATTAATTCTGGGGTCAATTCGAAAACGGCGCCGCTTTCCATGTTTATACCTGTCCGTTTTCCCTCTTTATTATATATTCCACGAAGGATTGAATTAGTTTCCAATATTGCAACGACGTCACCAGTGGATGTTGTTAATACTTTTCGTTCTTCAGTTGGCATAGGCTCAAAATTGCAATAATATCCGAGGATTTGAATTAGTTTATCAGAAGGAAAAGTGTATCTTCGAATTTCGAATCGCCGGAACGGATTTTTATGGGGAATAAGCCGAATAAGTCCAAGTTCATGAGGTCGAAATCCATATATGGTTGAAGCATGATGCTTGGTACGCTGAGACCTAGCGCTGACACGAACAGAAGGCTGGACAGGAGGAGGAGACCTGGACCTGGAACGAAGAGAAGGCTCGGCAGGAGGAAGACATCTTTCAGGAGAATGATGTATTTCAGGAGAATTAGAAGTTCCGGCATGAGAAACATTAGGGATAGGGTCACCACTAGGTGAACAGTCGAACTGAGAACTCAATTCTGCAACAAGAAGCAGAGGAATACATTTTTCTCAAAGTAGACAATCGAATGTTGGTATATCATGAATCTTTTGTGGCAATATCGTGAGGCAAGTTGGAAGGCATTGAGGGATTTTGTGCCTAGGTAACTTCTCACAAAGAAGCCTCTAGCATTTTTATTTTATAAATGAATAAAAATGATGCAGGAAGTTGACATTAGGAATTGTTAATATGGTTATAATTGTGAATGTAAGGGTAGTGAACATAGTTGTAAACTGTTTGCAACGCTTTTTTCCCATTCTGCCATGCAAAAAGCTTGAGCGTATGTAATCTTGTATACAATATTATTATTAGAAACAATATATTAAAAATCTTGAATGTTATGATGGTTCGAACATAAATTTATAATCCTGGCGGAAGTGTCTGATTGGAATTCATTCCGAACTAATCTGAAGCAAGTTTTCAACCCTTCACTTATCATCCGAATGATGCAATCCGAAACCAATGTAAATCCTATCCGAACCCATATTTTAGTCATTTTAAATCGTGAGAAACGTCGGATTGAAAAGTGTTCTACATTTTGCCTAAATTTAAATGACTTGGTTAGATTTTATGAGATTTCAAAAAGTTTCTACAGATTGATAAACATTTCCACTAATTTTAAGGATTCTCAACGAGATTCAAGAGATCTTATAATAAGATTATGTGTTTCAGAGACTTTTATCAGATCTAAAAACATTTCAAGGGATTTTAGAGGATATTAAAGATTTCCAAACATCTCCAGGGACTCTACGGGATTCCAAAGTATTTCAGAAGATTTTGAAGAACGTCCGTAGATTTTAAGGCTTCACATATAATTTTGCAAAATTTCAAAAGGTTTGAAAGATTTTAAGGTTTTGTAACAGATTTTAAAGAAATTCCGGTGATTGCACAAGATTTGAATGATTTTATTGAATCTCCAAGCATTTCACATATTTTTAATTATGTTCAGTTTAATTTATGGTCATGAAATTGCAAATTCTTTCTAACTTATGTAATTTTAAAGAAGTTTCAGAGGCAAAGGATTTTGAAGATTTCAAGGGATTTTGTGGGGTCTTCAAATATTTTAATAATTTTAGAGGATTGTAATAATTTAGAGGGATTTCTAAGAATTTGAACAAATTTCAAAGACTATAATAGATTTAAAAATATTTAATATAAAAACTGTTTACTGAATACTATTTCTGTTATCAATTTTTATTTGAACTATGGTTACCTTGATGATTCGCATGTTCGTTACTCGTCCCAAAATTTGCCAGAAAATCCCTCGTTTTGGGCTGCATACCTGATGATATTTCTGTGACGAGACAAAAAGGACTGATGAATTTGCTATGTTGAAAATGTATTACAAATACTTAATTCTGAAAGATATCTATTCTGATCAGTTTAGTAAAAGAGTGCGATTTTGTAATATTTTCTTAACAGGGTGATTAATTTGAAAACTGATTTAAATACCCTGAAAATTTCGGATGTTTTAGTTTTTCTACCTAAGAGATATTTTTGCACGGAAATGTACAAAACTTCGAAAGCTTTGAGTTTTAAAGAGAAAAGTTTTATACTTTGGATTCGAGCCTTGAATATTCGGCAAAAAGTGACAATAATTGTTTGTTATCATAGAGTTTATATAGTATTTTCCATTTAATAATATATAATAGATATGTTCCAATGTATATACTATAAGAAAATTTAAAGAATATATTAATTTATTCTTTACTTACTAATAGAATTAAGAATAACGTCCAAGGTTAATACAAGAGTATAAAAGATTTTCATTTCTTCAAAATCTAGGATAAACTGGTAACGTAGAATTTTGAGAATAGCGTAATTAACAAATATTCTTATGCTCCTAGTATTAGTACTGTTCTGAGATATTTATTTATCACATAATTTATTTGATGGGACTTAAACTCTCTTACGTGTTCAATTATTTTATCTTGAGAAACTGAGATAATTAATGTTTGATAGAGTAAATATAAAAGTGCTCTTTGACAAATAATTTTCAGGCAAGCCGTTTACGTAATTAAAATTCGTCCAAGGACATGGGTTAGATAAGGCCTTTTTGAAAAAAAATATTAATAATGTGTCACGTAGATTTCAAAAACTAAAGAAATGTATTTTCTAACAATATATAGAATATGATTTCTAACAGAATTTTACACGTTATACATTTGTTTGACAAACTTATATGTCGGAAATCCTTTCTATCATCTAGAACTAAAATAGTAGAAGGAATCTAGTAGCCTTGCGTATGATTTCTCTAAAATTGTCAATAATTTATGAATTTTTAGAATCATGTCAAATATGGCAGCCTAACCTGATTAGTTCATTATATCAAGAAAAGTAATCTATGAAACAATATAAATTACAATCTACTGTAAAATCACTACTTCTTAAATGGCGAAATCAGATTGCCGTCGGTAAAGTCGCATACTCGAACGGTCGGACGCAATAATGCATGGTTACACGTTGTGAAGTTACGGCGGTTTGTTGTAAGATTACGTCGTTCCACGGCCGTTTACGTAACAGGAGGAGCCACTGCGAATGCGCATGTGCGCAGTACAATAATGAGTCCATAATGCTCCTGGGAGTATTGTGGGTGCACTTGCGAAGAAGGATTATAATTCGACGCCTCCATTCAATATGAGTCTATCTGCTTACAGCGCCGTGTATGAGACTATTCCTAATGCTTATACACAGCGCATAGTCTCATACACGGCGCTATCAGCAGATAGACCCATATTGAATCGAGGCGTCGAATTGTACTATTCAACAATGATTAAAATGGTTAATTAATGTATTTTTATTATTTTTATACCTTTAAGACATTTCCCTTTCAGGGTAGGCGTGACTCGTTCGGTGAGGAAAGGAGTAATGTGAGGAAGGAGGTATAGATTTTTTAGATTGATCTAGAATTCTCGTTTTATTTATTTCAATAACACGTTCGTTACGCAACACTGCTTCGACCCAGGTTGTTGATCAATCTCTCTAGCGATCACCCCAAGCCTCGGGCTCATTAGTATCCAAGGTCTTTTGTTTCAGGCGTCAATCACTGTACTGACACTCTTTTTATAAACTATTTGTCGCCACACTTTTCTGTCCTGGCATACTTCTCTAGCTTCCTTCACGTCCACGCATTTTTTCATGCAAGCTCTCGTGTTTCTATGGCTTCTTATCTCTCTTCGGATTGAGGTCTTATTCACACATTCTAACCATTCTTTCCGCGATCTGCCTCTGGGCACACTGCCATTTACATTACCTTTATACACTGGTTTCGTCAATCCTTCATCTTTCATTCTTTCAACATGTCCGAACAATCTTAACCGATTTCTTTCCCATATGTCAACTAGTGTCTCTTCTGTAACACATTCTTTGAGGGTTATCTCGTTTCTCACTTTGTCCATTAGTGTTTTCCCGCATATTGTGCGCAGAGGTTTCATGTCAATCGCCATGATTTTATTCTTATCCTATTCTTGACAAGTCCATGCCTCGCTACCGGATAGCACAGTCAGTACAAATATAGAATTATGTATTTCCATTTCAGATTTTTTTATATATTTTAACTCCTGATAATGGACTCTGCTCTACAGATAACCTTCTTACCCTCGTTTATGCTGCTTGTATTCAGTTTGTTCAACATTCTTTGCAAGTCTTCGATTGATTCTGCCATAACAATCTTATCATCTGAGAACGCTAACCCACGTACCCTTACTGTTTTGAGATCTACACCTTCTTCGTCGAAGAGGACCATTCTTAGACATTTGTCCATGAATATAATAAATAGCCATTAGGACATGAAGCATCCTTGTCTAACACCCTGCATAATATCGAACCAGTCACTTAGTTTTCCATTTACCCTTACACTCTCCTCGCTACCAGCATATATTGTTTGTATTGGCTGTAGAAGCCATCCATTGACTCCATACTCTTTCAGGACTTCCCAAAGTTTACTTCCAGCCACCTTGTCAAATGCTTCTTCTAGGTCAACAAATGCACAAAAAACTTTCTTTCCTACTCTCAAACTTTTTGCTGTGATCTGTCTTAAGCTAAATATTTGATCCGTACATGATCTTCCTGGCATAAATCCACTTTGGCATATCTTTTCTACTGTTATATTTATTACTCTGCGTATAAGTATTTTTGAGTATATTTTACTTACGGAACTTAATAAGCTGATACCTCTGCAATTATTACAGGTGCTTTTATCTCTCTTCCTTTTGTATATTGGTACGATAATCGCTTTTCTCTAATCGTCTGGGACTTCTCCCATCTCGATACATAAATTTATTAATTCGCACAACCTGTGAGGTATGCACTTGCCACCGTATTTAAGCATTTCAGCGCTAATACTGTCTACACCAGCAGCTTTACCGTTTTTTATGTTTTTAATTATACCTCTAACTCAGTAATACAGACTTTCTCAATTGTGTTTTCTAATGCATTATGTTCTATGTCGCAGTTCTGTTGCCCTATAGCTTCACCTCCTCATAATTCTTTGTATTTCACATTTGCTGTTTCTCATGCTGCCAAACTCAGTACTTTTACTTCCCTCTATCTTTTTAAATATTAGTTTCTTGCTCCCATCAAAGTTGTTTTGTATTTTTTTTCTCTTCTTCTGTTCTGATTTTATCCTTACTTTCCTTGACTAGTCCTTTAACTTTCCTCTTTTTGTCTCTGTAATAATTTTCAAGTCTATTTCTCTCCTCGTCGCTGAGACCTGTGATGTTTAATTTTCTCTTATACGTTTCTTTCTTTTCTTGTCAGGCTGCATGCATTTAATTATTCCACCATGCATCACCAGACTTTCTTCCTACCACCGCCATACCGCATACTTCAATCACAGTTTCAACAATGATATCCCGTAACATGTGTAGTTCACGCGCCCTCTATATATTTATTGCTTCTAAGCGCCTCCCAAGCTGCCCTATGTATGCGTTCGTTTATCTTACTCTGAAAATCTATTCGCACTTCCGGTTTCTGTGAATTGTCAATCTTGATTCGCGTTTATTTCGTTTTTTTGGTTCTTTTTCTTCTCCATCCCCACCCTAAATTTATTTTGTATACTAGAAGGTAATGATCTGTATTGCATTCAGAACCCCTCATGACTATTGTATCTTTCACTAGCTCTCTCAGTCTTTCGTCCACAATAAGGAAGTCAATTATACTGTGGTTATTTCCTTTACACCAGGTGTACATGTAGATAATTTTATATCGAAACCAAGTACTTGTAATGAATAGGCCCTTTTCTAAGCATAAGCTAATTAATTTCTCCCCGTTATGATTTTTTCTTGGATCCCCAAAGTTACCTAGCACCCTTTCTGTATCTGTATCCTGACGTTGTACGCCGACCCATCCGTTCATATCTCCTAGCAGAATTATTCTTTCACCATGACCGCAAGTACTTATTGTATCATTTAAAGTGTCCCAGAAGGCGTCTTTGACTTCTCTTGGATCACTATCTACTGGGGCGTAGCACGCTATGATGAATAATCTTCTGATTCCTACCATCGTTCTAGCCCACAACAATCTGGGCGTTACAAAATCATGATCTCTGAGATGCTGTCTTGCTTTTTCATTCATAATCAGACTCCATTTTCTATGTTTCTACTTTCGCATCCCTTTTTCTTTGTCTCAGGTACGCACACTCTCGATTCATCGCCTGAAACTCGATTTTTACATTTACTGTGTGTATGCATTTCGTCAATCAAAGTTTCAGTCCACTCTGACGCTATTTTATTGTTCGTGTTATTCATTGTTTAGATTGTGCACCCAACTACCACCTTTATGCCCGATTTTGCGAGTCGAAGTCACGTCCAAGTTAAGTAGTGATTCGCCGTATGGTGGAGAGTCTAGTTGTAACGTCAGTACCACCAAACTTCAGCTACTGAGGGAAGGGGGGGTGACGACAGAGAATGAAAACTGAGAGAGTCGCAATTGGTTTGTGTTTCATGCTGAGAAGGTCACCAGGCTTCAGCAGCGTTGTATTAGATAGGAGTTCATATGTTCCCATCTGCAAATTCCAGGCCTACCTCTGGGCACGAAACCAAGAACTCATCTATATATAATAATTGATTTCTCAAGTGTCCGGACTTATATGGCTATATAAAAATAAAAAAGAATCAAAAATTCCTTCTGCAAAAATCAGTTATGTTTTAGTTTTTGAGTTATAAAATGTTTAAGCTGGACCAATCAGGAGCGCGGTATAAACAGTCGTGCGTGCGTGAGCGGGCTTAGATACCCGAATAAGACTAATTCCCCGTACAAGTCCCGAATAGACCCGGATGACGAGATTCTGTGAAGAATAGATCCCAACTAGAGTCTAGTTGTCTAACTTCGTCTAACTTCGTTAAACCCCGGATAAATATTTTTAGTTCCCCATATCTGTCCCGGGTAGACCTGTATAACCAAATTGTCTACCGAATAGATCCTGGCTTGGGTCGGATATAACCCGGATAGATATTTTGAATGCCTCGTATAGGTCGCGGATAAGCCCGGGTAGATATCTCTTAGCGCCCCGCATAAGCCTCGGACATAGTCCAGTTTACAAACCGGGAACAAAGCCCGTAGTTCACCCCGGATAGGCCCGAATATAGTCCCGAGTCTATCCGGGATTCTATCCCGAACTTTAAGCAGGGTAATCAACAAACTAGATGAGAATTCGAAAGTTCTTCCAAAAGTAAAACTTCACTGTACGAAATGCACGGGACTAATAGTCAATGTTTTATAGCTGTGTGTATTTGAGGAGTTAATCGACGATATTGGAAATTCGCGATATTCATTTATCTTAGATGAGATCACTGCAATAGATGCGAAGAAAGGCCTAGGTTTCATAAGATATTTTAGTAAAAACTTCGACGTGTTAGAATTACGTTCTACAGGTTAATTGAAATAGAATCCGGGATTGCAGTAGATACGACCAATGCCATAAAAAAGCAACTGCCAGATGCCGGCTAGAAGTTGGACAGACTTTTAAGGATTGGTCTTGATGGGGCGAACGCCATGGTTTGATCTCACAATTCTGTTTCTTCCAGGCTGACAGAGATTAACCCGAATCTCGTTGTAATTAAATGCTTGTCTCATTCTTTGCATAAATGCGCAGAGAATGCATGTGATAGATTACCACGATATTTAAATACTATGGTCAAAGAGAGCCAATTGTGGTTTTCAAAGAGTACAAAGAGGGGTATTGATTACAATGTGGTGCACAAAATTATAGCGGATGGCAATACACCAAAGAAAATTGTCAATCTGTAGGGAACTCGATGGCTGGCTAGATTAGACGCTATCGAGACAATAATCGATCAATGGGATAGTTTAAAATTGCATTTCCACCTATCGAGACCATATTTTAATCATTTTGAATCGTGAGAAACGTCGGATTGAAAAGTGTTCTACATTTTTCCTAACTTTAAATGATTTGGTTAGATTTTATGGGATTTCAAAAAGTTTCTACAGATTGACAAACATTCCCACCAATTTTAAGAAGTTTCAACGAGTTTCAAGAGATCTTATATTAAGATTATCTGTTTCAGAGACTTTTATAAGATTTTAAAACATTTCAGGGGATTTCAGAGGATTTCCAAACATCTCCGGGGACTTTGTGGCCTTCCAAAGGATTTTAGAAGATTTCGAAAAACTTCCACGGGTGTTAAGGCTTCACATAGAATTTTACGGAATTTTAAAAGGTTTCAAATATTTTAAGGTTTTGTAACAGATTTCAAAGAAATTCCAGAAATTTTACAAGATTTAAATTATTTTTTTGAATTCAATTTATTTTCACGAAATTTCAAATTCTTTCCAACTATTTGTAATTTTAAAGAAATTCCAGAGTGCTCTTAGCAAAGAACAATTTGAAGATATTTTAAAGACTTTAATAGATTTAAAAATATTTCCAAAGGTATCCAGAGATTTCAAGAGATTCAAAAAAGTTTTTGAGATTTCAATGAAATTTGAAGCAATTTGAAAGATATCAAGGGAATTCGCAGATGCTTGTAGCATAAGGTTTATTCATACATTATTATGAGTGGCCTCAAAACCATTTCTTTGTAGTTTGTCGAATTTTTACATTCATTTCTTCCAGTCTATAATTTTGGCCAATGCTGATTATCCGATAATCGTTTTGCATATAATGACTTTCTATAATAACTTTCCTATTATCATGAAAAAATTATAGGAAATTCATTATAAGAAACTCATTATGGGCAAGAGAGCCATTATTAGTAGGGGCTTTCTAAAATAGTTATGGCGTTTCTTTTATTCTACAGAAATATCTTATGGAACAGCATGCTCAACAACAAAAAATCTGGTATATTAAACTTTATCTAAAATTTTTCTTTAAAACATTGGGAATAAGGTTTCATACGTGTAAAATATTTACTGGTTTGAAAGATTATTAACAGTTTTAGACTATTAATATAAAAAATGTTTATTAACTATTATTTCTGTTATCAATTTTTATTTAAACTATGGTTACCTTGATGATTCGCAGGTTCGTTACTTTTCCCAAAATTTGCCAGAAAATCCCTCGTTTTGGGCTGCATACCTGATGATATTTCTGCGACAAGACAAAGAAGGCTGATGAATTTGTAATGTAAAATATTACAAATACCTCATTCTAAAAGCTATCTATTATGATAAGTTTAGTAAAAGAATGTATTTTGTAACATTTTCTTCATATTAAAAAGTGATTACTTTCATGTCAATAAAAAATACGTGTACATACTTAATCCATTTGTCAGCACTTCAAAGTTACAACCAAAACCAAATTTGTAATTTGGGAAAAAAGAGTGACGCGGGATTTACAGGGTGATTAATTTGAAAACTGATTTAAATACCCTGAAAATCTCGGATGTTTTAGTTTTTCTACCTAAAGGATATTTTTTTCACGAAAATATACAAAACTTCGAAAGCTTCGAGTTTTAAAGAGAAAAATTCTATATTTTGGATTCGAGCCTTGAATATTCGGCAAAGAGTGGCAATGATTGTTTGTTATCATAGAGTTTATATAGTCTTTCCATTTATTAATATATAATAGATATGTTTCAACGTACTTACTATAATAAAATGTAAAACAATATATTAATTTATTCTCTACTTACTAATAGAATTAAGAATAACGTCCGAGGTTAATACGAGAGTATAAAAGATCTTCATTTTTTGAAAATCTTGGAAAAGCTGATTAACGCAGAATTTCGAGAACAGCGTAACTAACGAATATTCTGATGCTCCGTGTATACGTACTGTTCTGAGATATTTGTATCGTACGTATTTAAATTATTCCACCTTGAAATTCTCAGAGAACCTAATATCATGTATACAGAGTAAATATAAAAGCGCTCTTTGACAAATATTTTTCAGGCAAGTCTTTCACGTAATTGAAATTCGTTCAAGATCGTGGCTTAGATAAGGCCTCTTTTCTAAAAAATATTAGTGATGTGTCACGTAGATTTCAAAAACTAAAGAAATATTTTTTTTAATCCTATTAAGCAGCATGTTTTTCTGCAAAATATCCAGAATACAAAAATTCCTTCACTTTTGGTTTGAATGGGTTTCAAAGTTATCTGAATTGCCTATCTGTCACTAGAATTCCAGGTAGCCGTCAATTGGTTCCTAACATAATTTTACCCATTATACATTTTCTTGACAGACTTATATGCCGGAAAAGCTTTAAGTTCCTCTAGAACTAAAATAGTAGAAGGAATCTAGTAGCCTTGCGTATAATTTTTAAAATCGTGTCAAATAAGGCAGCCTAACCTCAAAAAAGTCGGTCTCATTAAAAAAAACGGAAACCGATTAATTATTACTTTTCTTGAAATGGACATCGCAGTATATTGCAGATTCAAAGCCAGTCAATCTGCAATTGACAGATCGCAATTCACGGAGTCGCTTTTGCAATGGGTTCTTTTGTCCTGCGTAGTTAATCAAATCAAGAAAAGTAATCTATGAAACAATATAAATTACAATCTACTGTAAAATCACTACCTCTTAAATGGTAAAATCAGATTGCGGTCGGTAAAATCGCATGCTCGAACGATGTGAATTTACGGTCGTAGGTAATAATGCACGGTGGAAATTTTACGACATAGGAATTTGAAACATTTTTTCAAAAAAGATGCAATCTCTCCTAAAAGAGATAAATTTTGAAAACAAAAAGACATATCCTCAACAAAAGAGTTGAATTTTCAACGAAAAAGGTTTTTATTCGGATAGCTCTGAAAATAAAAGTTTATAGAACGCAGGCATGATTTACGCGTTTCATCATCGTCTTTTTAGTTCCAAAAGTAGCCCTTTACATAACAGGAGGAGCAACGGCGAATGCGCATGTGCGCAGTACAATAATGAGTCCATATTGCTCCCAAGAGTGTTGTGGGCGCACGTGCGGGGTAGGATTATAACTGTACTATTCAAAAATGATTAATTAATGTTAAATTTTGTAAATATAATAATTGATTTTCAGGAAATACAACTGAAGGTACAATACGTTAAAAAAATAAAATTTGATATAAATCATATATAACGTTTTCACCGGGGATCTAAAAACGTTACCTTTTGTAAAGGCGTCTTTCAGGGCGGCACCATGAGCCCTCTCCTCTTTTGCATAACATTATTGCCATTTTCTCTCGCACTTTGCCATTCCCACGGGTACTTCTGCAGCAAACCCGGATATCGAAAGCATAAGGTCATTCATGTAATTGACATGGATGATCTCAAAATCCATGCTAAAAATAAAGAGCAACTCAATCTAGTTCTAAGGATTGTGCAGAAGTACACTCGGGAGATTGGAATGGAGTTTGGGTTAAAAAAATGCGCTAAGGTTAATTTAAAGCAAGAAACATCTAAGACGTTGTTGCCTTGCTCAAGCCGGGAAACCTTGGCCAGGAATTTTTGGGAATATAATTTGGTAGATTCACTGAGTCTCGCTTCCAGGGAATTTGTCACTGCCCTTGTTATGGTATATTTGATATCTCTATACGTCACTTGCACAGAGACCTGAGGATACTCACGCTCGTGCGACGACGTTCACCGTCGCTCCCCTATACCTCGGCATAGCAGACTGCTTGTTCGCTTTCCCGCTCTTTTACATTGGTGCTTTCGTCTCGCTCGTTTAAGATACGTAGCCGCTATATGTCACCTGTAGCATTGAAGTGTAGGAGTGGGCCATGCAATATAAATGGCGTCCTACCAATTGTTGTAATTATGGCTCAGTGATGCAATGGAATATACTTAATATTCTTATCCGTAGTTCCTACCATAAATACCATCCAGAAGGTCAGAAATGATTGCTACAATATTTAAACTCAACAATAGAAAGAACTTTATTCAGAATTAAAGGACATCGCACGTCCTCAGTCAGACGTGTGATCGATGGGTCGGCCGGACAGTAAGTGATGTCGAGCGAAGCTCGAGTCGAGAGGCGACGCTGGAGCGAGGAGTAGGGTGACGGCGGGAGAAGCGGGAACTAGGAGTAGGAAGATTGGAGAATGAAACTCACTCGTGCGTTCGGTGTTACGTAGTGTTTGGTAACGCAGATCCCTACAGTACTGGCGTATGGTATAAACCGCTTGGCACATAGGTATTTTTAGTGCTATAGCGAGCACTATGAACGCTGATATGTTATCCCTACAGAAGTTGACATTCGGCGTGTGATTTGAACTGGTGCAGTTATGAATACTTTTCTCACTCTCTCTTTCTCTGGCCTCGCAGTGTTCCGGACGAGCATCGTTCCTCAGATAAATCATAAATAAAATTAAAAAGAAAACATTAGTTTAAACTTAAATCAACCGTCAGTCAAGCCTTTTCCAACAAGAGTATCAACGAAGGAGAGAAGTGGTGTTTACAAAACGTTCCGTTTCATTAAGAATGCTCTGCGACTCAAATATAAACGTCTTATCCGACAGATTTGGTCTTTTGAACTGTCAGCGAAAAACAAAGTATCTGCAACGAACATGCTTGCCATTCCGGTGCAGTAGTACTCTATTAATTTGGAGTGATTCTTTGGACGAAGGACGAGCTGAGATCGCTCGATATCGGATCACGAAAGGTTATGCACATGAACACGGAGAAGTGGGCAAAGGAGTGTTACTGTATAAAGCAGCGGAGGAGGCTGCTGAAACACTTGGCCTTGACATCAATATCAGGGGTGAACAAAATGCATCAAACATTATTCATCTCGCGCACTCACTCCTGAAGGCTCTAATCAAGAAAGCACAGGAGAAAAAATTTCGGTGAACAGTTCTTTGATAAGAGGATGCATGGTATCTTCCACAGAAATGTTAAGGATCAGTCGATGTCGTATGAGCTACCGTTTGCTTTCCTCAACTCACGCGGATGAAGTCGGGCACGGAGGGTTTCATTTTGGCGTGTCAAGACGGTTTCATTTCAACTTTAGCATACCGTCGCCACATTTTAGGCCAAGATATTCCCGTCGATAGCTGCAGAGCGTGTCGGGCACACCCCGAGCACATAGGACACATGATATCTAGATGTCCAACTCATGCGGAAACGACCTACATCCAAAGGCACAATGCGGCACTGAAAGTGCTTTATTACGATCTTTGTCACTCTTCCGGTATTAGCCCTGACACCACTCCGCCAAACGCTCCTAGGGAAAATGGTGTCAATTGTCGAAAATAGCAAGTGCTGCATATACTGAAATTTCATAATCCCGACAATTGTTTCGGTCGCGCACTCGAGGCCTGACATAGTTCTCATTGACTTCGAGAAACAAACCATGTTCGTGATCGAATTTTCGGTGCCAAGCTTTCACTGTTCAATAGCCTGAAAAGCATGCCTGCGTGTCAATGAAATGCTAAGACACTTCCGGGGAAACTGCTGAAAGCGGTCGTCCTTGCGTCGCAGACTGTAATAACCTATCTTACGTTCGTAAGACGTTGGGCAGCTAAAACGTCACCTCGCTTTTGACGAGAGCGGAAATAAACTTCATGGGACTTGCGGAATCTTTTTGATGAAACTCGGTATTCGGTGATTCTTGGGATCGCTGAATGAATGAATGAAAACACGAATTCAAACATAAAATTTAGAAGTTCCAAATCGCGGATTATGTCAGGCTGGTAAGACCTGACCAATTATTAGTTTGTGGGTTTGTGTGTCACTTATCAGCCCTACGCAGACTGTGTCAGATTACAGTGTTTGAATGAGTGAGAGATAGTGGCTTTAACAATTATTTTATTATAAAGAATAAGAACAGAGTTGAGAGTTACATAAAATGAACTTGAATATACCTTTCTTCATTGAAAGGGCGAAAAAGAGTATGGTTGACGCTTGCGTCTCTATATCCGGAAGACAACGGCAAGATCTTCTCGCAGAGTTAGTTTGGGTTGTAGCGAAAGAATTCACGATCACAATTAACCCGTAGGCGATACACGGTCCTACACAGCTACCGAATCCACTCTGAGTTCTTTTTGCGGATGTATAAAACAGCGGACTTTACCCGGAAATAGACTCATACGACGACCGAAAGTCTCAGCCGAAGTGACTTAGTTCCTACCTCGAATACTATTTTAAATTGAACTTGAAGGTGTGCGACTTAATCAGAGTGTTTCTTCGGTCACAATGAAATAGAATCCGTAACTTTGTCAAAGTGATTCGTTATTCGTAGATCGAAGTGAACAGTATGACTGCCGAGAACGTACGACGATTTACAGGGATGAATCTGGGGTTTATATAGTTCCGCTTCCTCATGCTAAAGGTAGGATTTACAATTATGAGCACGTTCCTTTAACTTTCTGAAATGGCACGTTCCTCACTGGAATCGGGTGACCGATCATATTGATACCTCGCGGTGAGTGACTCAGGTGACTAATGCATCCGCTTCGCTAAAAGTTTTGGTGCGCGTTTCAACTCTCGACCTTTCAGGAGTTTGGATTCTATAGGTTAGCTTAGCTATAGGCGATATCTCTAGTCAGACACTTTCGGTCACAATATTGTCTGACTATGCGCATGTTTCTCTACTAAGTGGGTTATACTTTGATAGTAAACTGTAGTATGACATTATATCGATAAATTATTACTTTAATTTATACATACGTGTGTATTCATGTTCCATAGGATTAGTTTTGACTTTGTTATTGTTTATGTTTCGGATTATCAGGAATATGCATACATTCGTATCTTATTAAACATACTTAATTATCTTATAGCGTTAAAGTCTGCAATTACAATCTCTCATTAACCGAACGTATGCTACGTTATCGGTATCCTCCGAGTCTGTACCCTCCTGTGGTATCGCCCTGCTGATTACCTTGAGGTCTCTACTTTATCATTAGCGGTGTGCTCACTATGGTTAGGTACACAATCGGATGAGTTAATTATGCGCTTGATCAAATATATGTGTGAGGAAATTGTCTCTTTGTTTTCCTCAAAGTAAGGCGGGTTGCGTCTAAGTAGGTGTTGTACAAAATTTTAAAATTCGGGACGTAACATATTACATACTTATCTTGTACTTAGTTGTAGATTCCTTCAAGATTGATTGATCCTTTTTAATATCATCTTCTCTGTTCAAATTTGTAGCCACTTTTTATCAACTGGTCAAGTATAGCGATGGGGGTGGTATTAAGGAATTTTCCGTAACTTTACATTTTTATCAAATGAATCACTGGTCTGGAGGAATAGCGTTTACATTTATTATTTTAAAATTCTTTGAGACTATGGAACGAGAACCTAATGGAGTTTCATCGGCTAATTCTGGGGTCAATTCGAAAACCGCGCCGCTTTCCATGTTTATACCTGCCCGTTTTCCATCGCCATTATATATCCCACGAAGAATTGTATTAGTTTCCAATATTGCAACAACGTCACCAGTGGATGTTGTCAATACTTTTCGTTCTTCGGTTGGCATGGGCCTAAGTCGATTATATACTCCGAGCACTCGGATTGGTTTATCAGCAGGAAAAGTGTATGTTCGAATTTCAAATCGCCGGAGCGGATTTTTGTTTGGAATAAGTCGAATAAGTTCAAGTTCACTAAGTAGAAATCCAAATATGGTTGAAGGACGATGCCTGGTACGACGAGACGTGACGCTGTCACGAACAGAAGGCTCGGCAGAAGAAGGAAACCTCGAACTGGAACGAAGAGAAGGCTCAGCAGAAGAAATATAGCTGGCAGAATAATGAGGTTTAGCATCGGGAGAAGTGGACCTGGCACGAAGAAGAGGTTCGTCTGGAGGTAGAGAATTTTCAGGAAAATGATGTCTTCTAGGAGAATTAAAAGTTTCGGTACGAGGAACATAAGGAATAGGTTCACCATTAGGTAAACAGTCAAACTGTGAACTCCATTCTGCAATAAGAAACAGAGGATCAAATTTTTCTAAAAATTGACAATCGTGTATTGGTATATCATGAATCCTTTGTCGAAATATTGTGAGGCAAGTTCGAAGATAGTGAGGGATGTTTGCCCTGGGTAACTTTTCATAGAGAAGCCTCGAGCCTGGGATTGCTTATTCAGATATTGTAAAATGAAATTCAAATTTTATTTATCATGAATACTTCAATATTTGTTTATTATTCTGTATTAAATTTTATTCTCAGCCACCCTGAAAAATGTATCATTTCGATCAATTTATATTATTACAGTTCATCATATGCATTGGTGTTGGAATATACGTATTTTCATTATCTTGTTTTTATAATTAAAAAAACGTTCGCATCCTACAAGAAAAAATTTGCAGATACCATTCAGACGAAGAATTTTGTTAAATAAAAAGTTATTGTAACTTGCCTCGTTTTCCCAATAAGTAAATTTTTTTATTTCTAATGTGTTCTTATAACAGAAGTTTATGGATCTTTTTTGTTTAAAAAACTTTTGTCTATTCATTTTTTTCGTCTCTTGTGTTGTTTTGCCAAAAATTTAATTGTTTTATTTTTAATATTATTTTATACGACTAAATGAAAATCTACTCGTCCTAACTAAAAGTGAATAATAACAAATTTGTAGATCTTTTTTGGGTACACAATTTTTTGATTCATCTTCTGTCGTATCTTGCATAGTTTAACCGCAAAATGGAATTTTTATTTTTTATTATTTTTTGTGTAATAAAAATTTGAATTTTCGATTTTCCAAAAAAATGCAAAAAGTTGTTATAATAATCTTGCAGGGCTTTCAAAGAGAAACGTTTTTCTTCTTTTGACTTTTTTCATATTCTGCGTTGTTTGGCTTAAAATGTTCATTTCCGTTTTTTTTTTTAATTTCGGAAATGCTATAACTCTGATAATTTTCTTTTTATCCAAAAAAGTCATGATAATAAATTGTTCGAGTTTCCGAGTACTATGAATAGACGTACATAGAATTTTCAAATCTTGAAAGAAAGGTCTTGAAAATTTTAAAAATGCTCTAACTTTTTGAATTCTCATCCAAAATAGCTGTATAACGAACTCGACCTTTCTTTTTGGTCCCTAAAACTGTGTGCCAAAGCACAATCTAATCTGACTAGTCTTTCAAAAGTTATCTGGTATACAGACGATGACGACAACAACGACGACGACAGAGAGACACTGTCATAAAACCGTTTTTTTTATTCAGGGGGTCTTGAAATGTGGAGATTTGAAGAAATCCGCGATAGTCAGTTTTCACATAAAAACAATACTATGAAATATATTTGATAATCAGAAATTAATATAAATATTACAGTAGTTACATCTCAGAAAAAAAGATTCTTTGATTCAATGAAATTTCTTTGGTTTTAAAATTATTTTCCTTATTTTGAAGTTATTTTTGGTTAATTATTTTCGACGCTAATCATTCATATATTTTAAAAATGGATCTATCTTAATGATTTGCAATTGAAGATTCTTTAATTTTTAATGTGTATAATATAGAGAGATATAATTTTGAATGTTTTTTTTATTAATAGTTCAATTTTGAAGATTAACAATTAAAAACTCTTAAATTTTAAAGAGGTATACATTAAAATTCTTGCATTTGGATTATGTTGGAAATTACAGAACTTTCAATTGCAAATATTTAAAATTAAAAACTCCTAAATTTTAAGTATTAACTAATTAAATTTCTACAACGTTGAACAATTGAATACATTCTTAATTATAAATCTTAAAACATGCATCATTTTCAATTGTAAATTTTCAGCAACAAAAAAATGTTTCAAATTTAAAGATTTACAATTGAAAGTTCTACAAATTTGAAGAGTTACAATTGAAAATTCTTAAGGGGCATAGCAGAATAAGCATGTGAAAGTTTCCCCCGCCCGAATATTTTCGGGATTTTTCCTGTGAGTTTGTACTGATGATTAAGTTTCTCAAATGATCAGATCTGAAAAAAGTTTGTTGGGGGAGTAATGGGGGTAAGAATAAAAATCGAAAAAATTGTTTTCTCGCGAACGGCTGGACCAATTTTAATGGGGGAAAAATATTTTCTGGGGTTCGATGCGGAGATATTTTAGAAAAATGATAAATTTTTTTTTAAAAGGGGTCAACAAAAATTTTTAAATTTTTTTATATTTTCTTGTGGGAAGCTTTTGAAATACAACAACCATTTTTTGCCTAAAAATACTTTCAATTGTTCTGAATAATATGTCCAAGTTTGAAATCAATTGAAGAGATAGAACAAGGTGAGAAAAATGAAAAGTCTTGAGCGCACCGCGTGAAGTGCACCACCACTCGCCTCTCACAACTCGGGGTGCACCTCTCAGAAATGTGGATGTTTGTGATTCGTAAAATCTGTTCAATCTTCGTCACTGTAATTTTCAATAAGAGAAACAATATTACTTTGGTGAAACATTGCACTGAGCATTTCAGCTGGTTTGACAATTTTAGCCAAATATCTTGCGTGGCACAAATAGTAGATGATTGCAGCGATATGTGAATAGCAACCAACAGCCCTGTTCCCATTAGCCCATTAGCCTACAATTTTAACGTGCACAGTTGGGAGTCTACTATTTGTGCACGTAAACAGTCGCTAGGGTACCATCTGTGCACGTGCACAGTTGTTCCAGTGGCCAACAACGTCCAAAGTGTTACCACCGGCCCTCGACGTGCACTCGTGCACAGTTGTACCCCTCGCAAATTAAAACGAGCACAGTAGGGAGTCTCCCATCTGTGCACCAGAACCGTTGATAGGGTACCATCTGTGCACGTGCACAGTTGGGAGTCCCTCATCTGTGCACGTAAACCTTTGCTAGGGTACCATCTGTGCACGTATAAATTTCGGCGTGCACAGTTGGAAGTCTCCCACCTGTGCACGTGAACCCTCGCTAGGGTACCATCTGTGCACGTCGAAATGTAGACGTGCACAGTTGTGCCTGTGACCAACAACGTGCACAGTTGTAACCGTGGCCATTGACGTGCAGAGGTGGGCTCGTGCACAGATGGGCTCATTGACAGTTGTCCGTCACCCGCATTAGCACAATGACATACATACTCTAGTACCCCAAAAATTCCAACACTATTAGGTTTATATTTTATGAGGCATTTGTATACTTTTCGGGAAATATGACGAGATGGAACCAGTACTTTTAACACGTTTGTTTGTTCTTTCACATACTGTAATTTAATTTGCCCATCCTTGTCATTCATTTCGGCTAAGTATGATAGAGCCTGTGAAAGTTGGTATGGTCCGGTAAAGAAAATTTTCAGATTTTTCTCAGGCATTTCCGGGAAATCCGAAGCGAATTTTCGTCACATAACGGGACTCGTTTGACTCTTTTGTTTTCAATTGCTTTTGCTTACTTTCTAAAGCAGGCATTAAAACGTTAATTTTTCGAAGCTCTAACTCAGCTTTGACGTCTCGAAAACCACTGTCAAGTACTGCATAATCATTCTCCTCTAATAACTTGCAGAAGCCGTTTGGATCTTGAAGCAAGTTTTCAAAATCTCTGCATCGTTTACATTTGCAGGATATGGTCCCAACATGTCCACCACACACCTGTCAGTGGTACAAATTGTATATAGCTTACAGAGAGGAACTTTTATTGGCCTGAAAGTGATTTTCTTTGAAATCCATTGTTCTTGCTTTTCTGGTGACGAGCATATGTAACATTACATATCAAAAATAGATTTTGATGAATACCGAACAAGTTCTAAGCAACTTCTGTTATGCGATTATCAATAAGATCACCTTTATAACAGGCGTTCAATCCGAAACGAAACGGCAATATGTCTTCTTCAAAAGACTTAATTACTGATGACGTAAACTCTGAGATGAGCTGTTCATAATCGACTTGTAAAATGGAGGCTAAGATTTTCTTCGAATTGCCTCTGCGAAGTTTGAACTGAAATATATCAAGTGATTGAGTTACGGTTCGGGTTTGACTTTCTCGCATAGAAGTCATCATTCCTCTTAATTGTATGATTTGTTCCCAAGTCAAACCAGTAAAAACTAGAACTTGCGTCTCCGAGATACTGGAATCTAAAATTTTTTCAAAAAGTGTAGAATCACACTTGATAGCAAGACTCTCCATTAGTGTGCTTAAATCGGAAGGGCTAAGACTTAATGAAATAGAATACACCTTCAAGATGCCAAGATCTTCGTTATAAAATCTACGTTTTATTAAATGCTTTCGACGACATCGATTTCCTGCAGGTACGTAGATTTTTCTTTCAGTGTAAGATGGAGTACAAGCTTCTTCTTGTACTAAAGTTAGATCTGCAGTTTCAAAACAAAAACACAAGAATACTTGTGTGTGGAATCAGTTAGTTGAATCTGAACTTCAACTCTTTCGAACTCTGATTTCTCTTTGTTAGGTTTCAACTGTCGATATTGAATCGCTTTCATTTTGGTAAGGGATCTTCCATATATTATGTAAGCCGTTTTTCTTTTGTTTATATCGTTGTGTCCTTCTCAACTTCACAGCAATTTGGATCTCGTCTTTATTTAAACAAAAGAAAAACGGCTTACGTAATATATGTACGATCCCTAAGTTGTACTTTCAACATCATGATCAAGCTTCTCCTTTTTATATTGAGCAATGCGGCAATTCCTACACAAGATATCGTTGACAACAATTGTTCCTTGAAGCTTGCTACTAAAAAGCATAGCCTCATCCACACTTACAATTGTTTTTTCAGACCCAGGAAGTTTGTTCAAAAACTTATTGCACTCAGAACACTTAGGATTTTTTTGTGACTCAAACATTTTACAGTGTAACAAGTTCAATCAGTGGAAAGAAAATCCTACAAGCAAAACAGAATAAGTTATAAATAAATATACGAACTGCAGCTTTTTGAATCTAAATTATACTTTCTTACTACCAGAACCATTCCTTCTTTGATGAGAAATTAACTGAAAAGCCGAAAAAAACAATAGAAGATTGAAGGAACATCTTCAGGTGAGAAAACAAATGAATGCAGCAAGCGGCGAGCTTCGCTTATCATACACTAACGGACTTTCGCATTTCAAATCAGATTCCACCTATTCAATAATTACAAAAATGAAATACATATATTGTTTATGTTTTAGGTACTTTTGTTGGGAAACTAGTATTCGCGCTGCATCTACACTAGGACACTACGATAACGCTGACCGCGTTAGAACGTTTTTAAATATTGCAAGCAAACGAAAATAAGTTATCAATAAATATACGAACTGCAGCTTTTTCAATCTAAACTATACTAGGACAGCTCTATTATGACACTAGGGCAGCTTTTGAAGTGTTTCAGTCAATGATCAGTCGTAACTGACAGTGTTAGTTACGACTACAGAAACAATTGAAAGTATTTTTAGGCAAAAAATGGTGGTTGTATCTCCAAAGCTTCACATAGAGCAAAATCAAAAAAGTTTTGAAAATTTTTTTTGACCCTTTCTTTGGAAAAAATTCCATAATTTTTCTAGAATATCCCCCTATCAAAATTGGGCCAGCCGTTCTCGAGAGAAAAATTGTTTTCAATTTTTTTTCTCACGCCTTCATGAAAAGATGCCCGGCACTCGATTCAAGCCAAGGGGGACATCGGAAAAATGTTCGCTTTCACTTTAAGTCAAAGTACTTTCTGATTTTAAAATTCGTACGAATTCCGTATCAAGAGAGATACTTTTCGAATATCACTTTTTATAACACGCTGAAACGGTTCAGTATAAAATTATAATTTCATACTTATAAAATACGCCCAAAAGCGGGCGAAAGATAAAATAAATACGCCACTGAGTGACTTGCGAATTCCTGGGCGAAAGAGTTATATAGGGCGCATGTACCGCTACACTGAGAAACTTTGTACTGGAAAAGTTACTAAATTAGGTTACAATTGAGGGACAAAGGCGATAATTTGTATATTTTAATACAGTGGTAGTAAGCTGTACTATTTTCATATGAAAGTTTCGTGTTGATAATACCAAGTCTTAGTATTTTCTGTAGCAAAATCCTAGATAGGATAAATTAGTAGAGACATTATTAAATTGTATTAAAAGAATAGAAGTAATAAGTATCTAAAATAACATAAAAGACTAAATTTGTAAGAGAAACTACTATTGTCTGTAGGAATATGAATTGTACCATGCTCTGGAATATTAGTAAGTTACTTAGTAAGCGAGCCTAGCGTTGGACCGAGCGCAGCCGAGTGTAAACGATGTGAGCCGAACAACCAAACGGCCGCCGCTATGTTCTTGATTCTAACTTAAAAATTGTTCATTTTGAATATTTTTATTTAAAAATATAAATTTTATTTCATTTGCAACTTGCTAATTACAGTTTGGAAATCTTCAGTTCAGATCCTTATTACAATATATTATGATAATTCGAAAAATTACAATTGAGAAACAAACCACACATTAAGTGCAAAAAATTATTTTAAAATCTCGTTATTAGGATATTTGATTACGTTTTAAGATATGGTGCTTAGAATTTGAAAAATTCCATCTCTGTGAACAATCAATGAATGATTTAATGAAAATTAATTGAAGTGCTAGCATTTACTTCATAAAGGCGATAAATTTCTGAATCCCATAATCTGGTTTAGCAGGATGGAATATCGCCGTGCTGCCGCGTCGGAGACCCGTGTTCGACTCCCACAAGCCTTATGTTAATTACATTTTTCCGTTTCAGCTTGTAATATAATATTCCTGTATGTATATAATAAATTTATAAACTAGATTTATATAATCATATGTACTGTACAATTGCAATTTAAATATATATAATCATGTCAAATAGTTCGATAACCTATACTCCTATAGTCAGCATGTACGTCGTATGCTTGTGTAATATAGTCAAAGATATTGATATAGTAAGTGTGGCGTGACCTTCAACGCGACGGGGCGCGTGTTGGGTTTATTTTTTTCGTCTGCTAATCCGACTGTACCAATTTTTACTAAGTCATTTACTAAATCAGTGTGCCGGTCTCTCTCGAAGTTACTACAGTTGTTTGCAAATACTTCAAACCTTTTTTGAAATAAATGTAACATTTTTAGATTTGATTCCAATTAATTTTGTAGTTCGGCATGTAGTTACCAGTTACTACTCGAAGTAGTAAACATTACAAAAGTTCCGCTCTGTCCCTCCATTGCAAACTAGAAGTAGTAAAATCTAGTCTGATTTTTAGCAAATAGTACAGCAAAAGGTTTCTCCGTGTACGCGAAACAGGTGATGAGTCTGTCGACTCCAATCAATTTCTCATTGGTCTTTCAACCCGTTTCCATACGGGAGCTCAACTAATGAGAATTGAGGAATTATAAACACAAGCAATTCACCATTAATTGACTAATAATTTTGACAGAAAAATGTATAGCACTCTTAGGAATTAGTAAAATTCCCAGCATAGAGCTATGCATTTTTCCTAATCAAAATAGACATGGTTTTTAAAAGCTAAGAAAATTTTTCTTCAAACGGTAATCAAACGCCACCAAAAGAAATTGTGGTTTAATGATAATTGAACTAACTAAAACATAAAACAAGTAGGAAAATGAGACAACATTCTGGAGGACAAATATTGCACATCATTTGCACGGAATGGTGTCTCATTTAATTAGACTCATTAATAATTCAATTCTCAGTCCTTCTCACGGGAGGGAAGATCAGTAGGGATCTGCACTCAAACACGCACGTAATCGTGAGCCTCGCAATGACGAATTGATTCTCAAAACAAAAATAACATATGCGCAGGAATAATATAACCATGGAAAAGATGGCCTACTCAAGCGTGATAAACTCTCAGGAATCACGAAGGTAGAAACCGAAAAGTCGAGAAAACATGCGCAATTCGAGCTTCGCTTCTGTGATCCCACAGTTTCCCTTGATAATCATGAATTTTGAAGCAAATTTACAATTATGAGATCTTTCCAATTAAGAGCAATTTTGGACACAGAGCTTGAGGACAATCATATTTCCAGGGAATTCTTGGTTTAAAACTATTTTAAAATTCAAGGGCTAAAAGTTGAAAAGAGTGAAGGAAATTTTAACGTAAATTAAGAACCTCAAATCACTGATAAAGTTTCGTTTAATATTTTAGTTGCTAATAATTTAATTCGTTCCAGGTTTATCGTCCTCTCAAGATTGGCACCTACGTGAATACTCGGGGCGAATTTCTTGAACAGGACAAAGTAAATTGTCGAGCAATCCATTTTCTCGTGAAATATACTCACGAGGGAAAAACTCGATACAATTAAATCTTAGCAGTAAAATCAAAATAATCAATAATAAGAACTGTCGTCAAGGCTTCAGGCGTCAGAAAATTAAAAAGTAAATTAATGCTCGTATAGAAAAAGGATAACGTTACAACGCACATTCTAGTTTTTCCCGGAATAAATTCAGATTAAATTCGTACTTATTTAAGACAAACTCAAATAAAGTTTCGAAAAAAGCAAATGGGATAGAATACGCAGATTAAATCACAACAAAATTTTATTTGCGTATAACTTAAAGAAGTATACTTAAAATTATAGATATATTATTTTATTATATTCACCAATAGAATTGAGGATTGCCGCAAAGAATAAGACGATAGTATGAGCAATCCTCATCTTTCCTAAACAGAGGAACAACTGAATAATGCAACTAATGATTATTCTAGTGCTTCATTGGATTATATAATGCAGTAGAAGTCCGATAAGTTTCCCATTTTGGCGCTGTAGGGGCGGAAAATTCCAGGAATTGCTGACTTATCGAATGCCCCCTCTAGTAGCACGATATTAGGTGCGCGCATGCGTAAGAATGATGCGTAAATCATAAGCAAAATGGCACACCTAGTGGGAGAAGCCCAATTAGTGTGCGTGCCGTGCGTGTGATGACGTTTTAAGGGGAGTGTACACTTATCGGACGGCAACTTATCGGACTTGCACTGTACATACAGTGGTTATCCCATAGAGTTCAAGCGCCGAGCTTGTCCTTCTGAGATATTTACATTTCATCATACTTATATTATGATATTGTCAGTTCAGATTAAACACCAGCAAAATATGGGTGATTGTCACATTGAAGGCAAACTTTAGCACATGCAGTGGAAATTACATACGAATTAAGAACTTAATATTTCATAAAGGAAATTTATTGTATCATATTCAAAAAGTTTGAATTCAAAGGGGGCACTTCTGACGTAAAGAAATTATAATTAAATTCGTACATGAAATATTTGAAATGATCTTTGAACCAAAGATTCTTATTTCTGAGTGTGGATTTATATTTTTTAATCAGAAGTCTTTGAACTGTTTAATTTATAATATTTAAATGTTTAAAATTTTACAGTTGAACGGCATTTAATTTAAAATTGTCAACTGGGAAAGTGTTGGAAACTTTCATTTTATATAAGTGAGTTATTAGGCCTATAAATCAAACATATCTGAATTAAAAATCTTATGAGCTTCAATTTAAAAAGTTTTTAATTTAGAAGAGTTCGCCTTTGAGTGGTTTAATTTGCATTTCATTTTCTTAATCTCGAAAAACATGACGTATTTACAAGCTACTGCCTCTGAATGGACAAACAAGAATGATTTACTAACTTCACCTATTTAACCTTATTTTATTCACGTTAAAAAGAAACTTTTTGGATTGTATATTTCAAAAGATATTAATTCCATGAAGAAGTAACTTGATAAAGTTAAAACTGTAAACCAATATTCTCAAAAAGTATTTTTTTCCAGATTATTAATTTATAAAAGTTTTGAAAATTTCAGATAAGTCGGAAAATGATTCAAATTATTCCTAAAATTCTTGAAAAATATTTCAAAACTAAAACGACTTTCTGAAAATCTTCCAGATTTTTCTCGATATTTTTAGAAATCTTTGAAACTGTTTTAGAATCTGAAAATCTTTCAAAATTCTTAAGAAGCTTTAAATTTTTTTTCGAATTTTAAAAAAATCTGCATTTTGTTAAAACTTTGAAATATATTTTAAAATTATTCAAAGTTTTTCTGAAATTTTGTAATATCAAGAAAATTTTCTTAAATTGTTCCGAATTCTTTGAATGACTGTTGTTGTCGATACCGGTAATTTTTTTATTACGGGTAGCGATAAAGATATTCTAAGTTTCTTTCCATACCGATAATAATTTATACCTGCCCCCTTTACTACGCTGCTTTATACAAAAATTTTAAATGCCGAAGCCTAGTTGTCAATTAGGAGAAAAGCAGAAAAATGCTTGAAAATTATTAAAAATACTTCCTCTAGATGTATCATACAGTGAACTTACTTTGCTTAGATTAAATTTTCTAGCCTTCTTTAAAGCAAATTTGTCAATTAAAGCTTCCAAGCTGGCTTTTCTCTCAAGTTGAGTTTCCACAGTTAGCACACCCAGACTGGACAGCATGTCCTAAGACATGGTGGATCGCAGTTCATAAAGATGTGGAGGGCAATGCACACATTGAAAAAAAAAACAACAATGGGATTCGTTCTTTGAAGAGCATTGAGTAACTGTAAACGTTGCAGAGTTTCTTCGCCAAAATTTTCTACAGAAATACAATACAAAATAGGAAAACGATATCTTCAAAGCCCCAGTGATAATTTAACTATTCAAAAAAAAAAAGTATTTGAAAGAAAATACGTAGAGAATCGGAAAAAAATCGAAAGCCCGTAGGATGTGAGACACCCTTGTGACCGTTAAGGGTTAACATGTCAGCTTCATCCACTAGTTAATGCTGCAGGTCCGTGGGGTATCTGCTCACCAGATCAGTTGCTCTTTTCTAACTTCGTATTCCAAAAAACGCGTAATTCCCAAAATACAGAGAAACTTTCACAAAGTTCTTACATTGCTTCAAACCGCATAGTTACTTCCTGCATCACATGGTCTAGGATAACGTAGAACACTTCTCGTTCAGATTTCACACCAGATGCTACATTTTCATCTTCACATTATTCCTCATGTACCTCATCTGCCATTTTCTTCCGCTTGTAAGTTCTCTTGGTTTCCTCTTGAAGAGATTCTGATCATCCAAAGTTTCTTGCTACAGTGACAGCTTCCTTCCAATTTTTTACTTGCCCTCCATTACACAGAGCTTGCAGCTCTGCAAATAAGCTCTTGAAATTTTTACAGGTGACATCAAGCGTTGCCCCTCTGGCCTGGATTACATCGTTTACAATCTCAATGGGTTTTAAAACTATAGCCCAAATTGATGCCATAAGTAAACATTCTGAAGTCCGTATATACGTTTTGAGTCCATTGACATCACCACGGCATTCAGCTGTCAGATTTAATAATGACATCTCATCGAGTACGTGTAAAATTTTTCTACGATACCAAAAAATGTTTGGTCAGGAAGAAAATTCTTAGCTGCTTGTACTGCCGATTCTTTGGTGCTTTATAGATCTCATTTTGAACAAACAGGAGAATTTGAAGAAGTTAAACCAGGCATAAAGCCTTCTTTCACACTTATCTTGAATAGCATTTTTGCAGTACTCTTCTAAGGATTTTCCACCACTCTTCCGTTTTTCACATTTAAAAGAAGGATTGCTAGCTTGAATACAGTGCGTATATATAAATGATAAACGTTTCAATAGATAGTTAATAAAAACACACGAACTTGTAAACTGCATGTATTTATAAATTAGAAACACATAAATAAATGTTATGGTTAATAAAATAGGATCTTGTACAATTTCAAAGATATATTTTTTATAATTGTATTATAGTTAGTTGTAGATTCCTTAAAGAATGAATGATCCTTTTTAGCATCATCTTATATATTCAAAATAGCCAGCTCGTGTTAACTGTTCAAGTACAGCAATAGGGCTAGTATCACGGCATTTTCCGTAACTTTATATTTTTTGCAAATGAATCACTGGTGTGGAGAAATAGTGTTTACATCTATTATTCTAAAGTTCTTTGAGATTATGGAACGGGAACCTAATGGAGTTTCGTCGGCTAACTCTGGGCTCAATTCGAAAACTGTGCCAGTTTCCATGTTTATGCCTGCCCGTTTCCCCTCGTGATTATAAATTCCACGAAGAACTGAAGTAGTTTCCAATATTGCAACGACGTCACCAGTGGATGTTGTCAATACTTTTCGTTCTTCAGTTGGCATGGGCCGCAAATTGCGATATAATCCATGCACGTGAATTGGTTTATCAGCAGGAAAAGTGTATCTTCGAATTTCGAATCGGCGGCGCGGATTTTTGTTGGGAATAAGCCGAATAAGTCCAAGTTCACTAAGTTGAAATCCGTATATGGTTGGAAAACGTTGCTTAACACGAGGCGACCTGGCGCTGACACGAACAGAAGGCTCGGTAGGACAAGGAGACCTGGACCTGGAACGAAGAGAAGGCTCGGCAGGAGGAAGACATCTTTCAGGAGAATTATGTCTTTCAGGTGAATAAGAAGCTCCGGCATGAGGAACATTAGGATTAGGGTCACAACTAGGTGAACAGTCGAACTGAGAACTCAATTCTGCAACAAGAAGCAGAGGAATACATTTTCCTCAAAGTAGACAATCGAATGTTGGTATATCATAATTCTTTTGTGGCAATGTTGTGAGGAAAGTTCGAAGGCATTGAGGGATTTTTGCCATAGGTAACAACTCACAAAGAAGCCTCAAGCTTTTTTATCTTATAAATGAATATAAATGATGCAGAAGGTTGACAGCTACATTAAAAATTGTGCATGTGGTTTTAATTGAGAATGTGAGAGTAGTGAACATACTTGTCAATTGTTCGCAACGTTTTCATCCCATTCTGTCATAAGAAAGCTTGAGGGTATGTAATTTTTTATGCACTATTATTATTATTAGAAACAATATATTATATAATTCAGTCCGAAGCCAATGTAAATCTGATCTGGAGATTGCTAGCGATCTGAACAAGGGTTTTTTTAGAGAACTTTAATGATTAATTGAATTTATGTACAAGAAATGTCAAATTCTTTCTAACTATTGCAATTTAAAAGAATTTTCAGAGAGCTCTGGGCAAAAAATTTAACTTTATTTCTAGGGATTTCTATGAATTTCAACTTCTTCAAGAGATATGCATGAAACAAAATTCAAAGGATTTCAAACGACTTTATGGGATCTGGAAGTATTACAACTGTTTTAGAGGATTTTAACCATTTTGAGGGATTTCTAAGAATTTTAACACATTTCAAAGACTTTAATGGATTTAAAAATATTTACAAAAGTATCACATTTCGAGAGATTCCAAAGATTTTGAAGATTTCAATGAAATTTGAAGCAGTTTTAAAGATATCAAGGGAATTCGCAGATACTTGTAGCATACAGTTTGAAACAACCTCTCAGTTGTAGATTGTCTACTTTTTACATTAATTCCTCCCAAATTTTTGTATAATTTATTCCAATGCTGATTATGCGATAATCGTTTTCTATATGATGATTTTCTATAATGACTTTCCTATAATCATGCAAAAATGACAGGAAATTTATTACAAGAAACTCATTATAGGCCTATGCTGATTTTCCTATAATATTTTTTTTAAGCGTCAATCTACAAGAGCGCTATTATTAGTAGGGGCTTGCTAAAATAGTTATGGTTCTTCTATTATTCTACAGGAATATCTTGTGAAACAGCATGCTTCAAAAGGGAAAGAGCCTACAAAAAAGGAGCTCAATAAAAAAATGTCTAAAATGTTATACTTTGTCGAACATTTTTCTTTAAAACATTGGGAGTAATGTTCCATACGTGTAAAATATTTACTGGTTTAAGCAATTGATAATAGTTTAAAACTGTTCATATAAAATTTGTGTATCAATTACTATTTCTGTTATCAATTTTTATTTGAACTATGGTTACCTGGATGATTCGCATGTTCGTTACTTTTCCCAAAATTTGCCAGAAAATCCCTCGTTTTGGGCAGCATACCTGATGATATTTCTGTGATAAAACAAAAAAGACCGATGAATTCGTAATGTTAAAAATGTGTTAAAAATACTAAATTCTGAAAGATATCTACTGTGATAAGTTTAGTGAAATAGCGCGATTTTATAACGCGAAAAGAGTGTCGCGGGATTTAAAGGGTTTAATTTAAAAACTGATCAATATACCCTGAACATCCTGGATTTTTTAGTCTCTCAACCGTGAGATATTTTTTTACAAAAATATACAAAACTTCCAAAGCTTCGAGTTTCAAAGAGAGAAGTCTCATATTTCGGATTCGCGACTTGAATATTCGGCAAAAAGTGGCAAAGGGTGCCAATAATTGTTCGATATCATAGAGTTCACATAGTGTTTCACATGTATTAATATATAATAGATATGTTCCAACGTACTTGCTATATGAAAATGTGAAAAATGATATTAATTTATTCTTTTCTTACCAATAGAAGTAAAGATAACGTTCACGGTTAAGACAAGAGTATGAAGGATTTTCATTCTTCCAAAATGTAGGAAAAGCTGATTAATGAGGATTTGAAAAACAGCGTAACTAACGAATATTCTGATGTTTCGTATATATATAGATACTCTTCTGAGATATTTGTGTATTACATAATTTATTTAGTGGAAGTTAAACTCTCGCACGTGTTTAATTATTTTACCTTGAGAAACTCAGTTGATTTATGCTCAAAGTAAACGTGTGCATTTATATTATTCCGTCTTAAGAAGCTGAGCGAACTTGATATAATTGTACAGGGTAAATATGAAATCGCTTTTTGCAAGTATTTTTCAGGCACGTCTCTTACGTAATTAAAATTCGTCCAAACCAAAAATACAAATCTTCAACAAAAGAGTATTATGGGCGCATGTGTGGAGTGGGATTATTATCAAACTCCGCACATGCGCATTCGCTGTTGCCCGAGTGCGATTATCGCCTCGTAACCGTGACCTTAAATATAAGAAAAAATAAGATTTTAAATTATACCTTTGGGCCAGTACACGTCAGGCATATCAGGATCTACAGGTGGTTGTTCGATTTCAATAAAAAAAAATTACGGAAGTTACTCCATGTTGAATTTTGGGGTTAAATTTTTTTGAATTATTGATTTTTCTGAAAACGCTAATTGGATTTTGATCAAACTTGAAAAGTTCGATTGCTCTTCGCTGCATTGCGTTGTCAGTGTCGCGGCCCGCGAGCAGTGGAAGCTCTTTTGCTTTCAGTATTACACTACTTTTTTACTCAACCGCAGTGGAGAGGCGGCTTACGGTCTTGCTAAAATGACGATATCTTGGGACCTATAAGAGTCTCCATAAATTTTTTGTTTGAAAAGAAAGGTGATTTCACAAGGTATCATTGTATCGATATTTGAAAAAATTAAAAGGGGAGTAATTCACGGAAAATTATATCAAATTTAATTTTTCTGAATTAAAAAAAAATGAAAAGACAAAGCAATTTTTATTCCAAAGCTGGGTAAGGATACCTACTATTCGACATAGTAATCAACATGCCTTTTTCAAAGGCATATCTACCTTAGGCGCTCTATGCGTTTACCTCCCGCATCCAGAACACAATGCGAAAAGGCCAAATAGGAATTGCAGCGTTGCTAGATATAGCAAATATAATTATTGAATCCCCGGGGAGACAACTGGTGGTACCATACGTTCAGAAAACAAAATGTGACCCAATTATCCCAAAAGTACTACACCTAAGCGTCCAAAACTACCCTCCGTGACCAGATGGTATCAAGAGCTTCTGGCGAAAGAAGTATCCTTCAACCCACCATCATCTGGCCCGCATTGTTATCTTATATTTCAATTCGGAAGAGCCTATTCCGGAGTAGTTGGTGGAAGGACGAACAGTCGCACAGTGCTGTTCCCGAAGATGGGCAATTTGTCTGACCCCAAGAATTAAAGGCCAATAACTTGTCTGAAATCGCTGTATGAGATATTCAGAGCTATCCCAAATGATACGATTGTTTAGATAATCGGACTCGTGTGGCGAGAGATCCACGAACAACGTGGCTTAACCCTTAAAGTTATCCCCTCTTTGTGATAACAAAGAATGAGGGGGGTCGCTGAAGACCCCGGAAGAAATTTCTTTATTGTAACAAAGATTTTAAATATTTTTGCACGAAAATTTTGTTGGATATACTTTTTTATATCCTTCATGAGATAAAACTAGATAATATAAAGAAAGGCGTAGCAGGATGTCAGAAAAAGTTGCTCATCGATAGATGTGTCTCCAAAGAGGCAGCATTCTACAAGCGCTGCCCACGGAGCTGAAAAACATCGTGTGGCAGCTAACGTCACCTTTCAGAGAGTCGCCTTTAAAGCGACACCGTGAATCCTCTCCTTTTTTGCCTTACACTATTTGCCAATATCTGTCGTACTTCGCAATCCCCAAGGATAGTTCTGCTGCAAACCCGGATGTCGGAAGCATAAGGCCACTTGTGTATTTTACATGGATGATCTATGTCAAGGAGCACACTCGAAGATTGAAATGTAGTTTGGGTTAGAAAAATGCGAATAAGGTTAATCTGTAAACAATGATTTTCTATTGCAGATTCAAAAGTCTTATTCGACAGATTTCGGCGTCCAAACTATCAGCGAGGAACAAGGTATTTGCAACGAACATGCTTGCCGTGCTGGTAGTACTGTATGCATTTGGAGTGGTTCCATGGACGAAGAACGAGCTGAGATCCCTCGACATTGGGTCAAGAAAGGTTATGCACATGAAAAAAAGCTTGCCCCTTAAGTCATCTGTTCCGCGACTTTACATCTCATGCCGTCAAGGTGGTGTCGGAATACTGAATCTTGAATGTCTGCATAAGGAATCATGAAGGAAACATGAAGAAGTGGGCAAAGAAAGGTTTCTATACAAAGTAGCGGAGGAGACCGCTGAAACACTTGGCCTTGCCTTTAATATCAGGGGTGAGCAAAATGCACAAAACATTACCCATCTCGAGTGATGCCTTCTGAAGCCCTGGAAAAAGAAAGCGCAGGAGAAAAATTTCCGCGAACGTTTGCTTTCCTCAAATCACTCGGATTAAAGTCGGGCACTGAGGATTTTTATATAGTTCTATCAAGATGGTGCAATTTCCATTTTAGCATACCGTCGCCACATTTTGAGCCAAGAAATTCATGATGATAGCTGCAGAGCGTGTCAGGCACACCCTCAACACTTACGACATATTATATCCAGTTGTCAAACTCACGCGAAAGGACGTATATCCAAAGGTAGAATGCAGCACTGAGAGTGCTTTATTACCAGATTTGTCACTCTTACGACATTAACCCTGATGGGAAATAAGTCAATTGTGGAAAATATCAAGTTCCAAATACGTTGGAACTACATAGTGTTGACAACTGTTCCTGTCGCGCACTCAAAGCCTGACATAGTTATCCTTGACTTCGAGAAACAAACTATATTGGTTATCGAATTATGGGCACCAGCCGACAAGAACATCACAGCCAAGGGTAATGAAACAAAAGAGAGGTATATACCTTATAAGGGAGATGCGACGAGTATACCCGGAATATTATGTTAAGCTATTCGTCCCTATCATCGGTGCTCTTGCAGGATCCAAGCTTTCACTGGTTAATAACCTGAAAAGCATCCCTGTGTGTCAACGAAATGCTAAGACACTTGCGGGGAAGATGCAGAAGGCGGACGTCCTTGGGTCGCTTCGTGTCCTTAGGGTGCACGAGCCTTTGCTGGATCGCCATGATTTCGTCAGGCGGATGTGCAATTTCATAGAATTGCACCCGCTCCCCGGTGAAATCCTGCGTTTGTCGTTATGACAAACTTTTAAATATATATATATATATATATATATATATATATATATATATGGTTTCGGTTTTGATGGCGTAACAACCGTGCCGAAAGTTGAATGCCACCTCGGTTAGGTATCTTAAAGGTGACTCTGGTATACCGGGCGACCTCACAGAGTATGAAGTCTCATCCTTGCATTCGGGGATCTACAAGGATGGCCGAACCCTTTCCCAAGCTACTCGCGAGAACAACAATGACACCACCAAACCACCAAAAAGTTGTAGATGGGGTTCAAACCGATCGAACGAATCGACTCAAGGATGACTTGCTGGACTGTTACGATGCCAGCATTATTCCTGTTTGCGGAGGCTTCATGGCGCGTACGAACTAAGATACTAAGATATGATAGGAAAGGTTTGGATCGGATCGCACAGGGGAGAGAGAGAGTTGAATGACTTAATTAACTTCTTACCATGCTACGTTCGCGAGATAATTGCATTAATTTACATTGCACTACATACAATTCTAATTTATGAATCGCTCTTTCCATAATAAATGCACCTATCTATTTTACCGCTTCTGGTTTTTCAGAATCCAAAGGTCGAAGGTTCTTACAAATTTTGTTTCTTGCGATTTCTTATCACAGCTCCCTGCCCCTCTTTTAGAGGGTGCTGATGTTTTCAATACTATTTATAAGGGATTTTTAATCTTCCCCCAACATCATCCAACTGTGTGCCAACCTTATTCTATTTTCCTCAACCTTATGCCACTTTTTCCTATATTATTCTCACTTCCCTTCAATATTATACCGGTACCGATATGCTATACTCTCCAATCTGGGGTTAGCAGTTCTAACTCTCTAATGTCGTTTTTTCTTGGCACCTCATGATGCTTCGCTTACCTGGTACTACAGGCCAGCACAAAACGAGATGGAAGAGCTTAGACTGAGAGTATAGCATGAAGGTACCGATATAATCATCCACGGATAACGGATAAGATGATCGTCCTCCGTCACTTCAGCAGATAGATGATCATTTCGACACTTCCCTTGAAGTTGAAGTCTTGCGGTCGTGTCATCAACCAATTTTGGAACTGACGACAAGGAATATCAGCAAGGCTCGAAGGTCTGGCGTGGTAACTTGAATGCAGCAAATGAATTGACACAATATGGAATGAACTCTTGATGAAGGAACGTTTAACTAAGCGATGAGGACTATGACTATGTACAAGCCACCTACCTTTCAGCCACCGTGCTAAGTCCTCTTTACTTTGGGCCATTTCTCAGATCGTGATCTTACAATTCGGTCGTCGGGTAACGCCACTATCATTTTCGTAATCAGCGCGTCAAAATACATAAGTATACGGAGCCTCCAAAAAATCAGCGGTTTACGCTATTCGGAACACCACCCGTCTTTTTTTCTATTTCTACCTGTTTGATTTTTACCTATTGAGCTTTACTTTGTTTCTCTTTTATCTGTGATTTTATACCTGATTTTTTTATATGCTGTTTCTTGTGGATTTTATTTACTATGCCTTGTGATATAGTCTGTTTTATTGTTATATGGGGTAAAATTTCCCAAGTGTCCCCGCCTAAAATTTTGTTGTCGCCTATCTCATTCAAAATCCGCTAGATTGTAGTGCTAGTGGACCTTTTTAAATTTTGTGAAGGGGGCGCACCTAGTACAACGGATTGTCAAGATACAGGGGCCCGAATTTGCGACGATTCACCCCGACTGCTAACATTCAATTGTACATAACTCCTGATACAGTGTAACACTAATTTCATTCATAAGCGACAAAAGGGGAAATTAGTGGACAAACTGGCGTCCTCGGTAATGATATTACATGAATTTAACATCACCTACCTTGTCAGGCGCCAGACGCTCTTATAGCGTCACTCAAAAAAAAGAGGCAATTAAATCATAAACTCTTAGAAAAGTCCCTGGCCAGAAGGGTAGAGGGATTAGTGGGGGAGAGAAAACATCGTGACATCTTTCCTTTTCTTTCTTTCTTTAAATAATACTTTAAAATATTATATTTATTAAACACTCAAATTTGGCTTAACTACACTAACATGGCTTACACTTAATGATTCGGTATAAAAGAGTTTACTATTTAACAAGATTTATAATCTCAAAAAAACAAATCAAATCAACTAAACTCACTCAACAAACATTTACTCTCAGAGAAATTAAACATTATTGCTAACACTCCACAAACGCTGAAATGACCGCGGCTCATGACGAGAAACAAAAGAAAATCAATCTGGAGGTAAGAAGATAGACAAAAACGTCTATGACGCCTACCTTGAATCCAAGACGCTCTCCGTAGTTACATCCGTTCCCTTTTAAATTGCTCCGTGGCAAACGTACATTTTCAGAGTAAATAGTTCTTTGGTCGACGGCCGACACTGGTCTGTCGTTCGTTCCGCTGCTCTCGGCCTCCCCACTTCCGCCAGTCCCGCCTGAATTTCCCTCTCGTCAGGTGCCGCCCTCTTTTCTCTGCATCCAGTTGTTCCATCGTTATACTGGACTGGGTGTCCCCCTGGTGGTATGCCGGCTCGATATTATTGGCAAGATGGCTGCGCCAGTTTGTTTTGACATGTGCCGGAAAGAATATGGTCCGGTACGTCGTGAGTAGTTATATTAATCCTAGTGAGTATAGATTATTCGACTTGAGCCGGAAGATATTATTGGACAGGCCCGAAATCAAATAGCAGTGTGTCACAAAAGTGCAGTGTTGACATCGGCAGTGCGGCGACACATGTTGTAGTGTTCTGAAGGGAGGTTGAGTACGGTTGAGTGACAGTTCATCAGCAGTTCTTTTTTCTCTTCTCAGGATTTTACTTGATTCTCATTTCCGCACGCCCAGATTCAAGGTAGGATGACAGATCCTCAGATTAACTCTTCCCGGTTTCTAAACTAACCTAATTTAAATGTACATTCATCCAACAATAAAACTAACTATACCTAATCTTTGACCTATCCAACCTCTTTTCCATTCATTCCCACAATACAGATTCTTTCATTCTCATTCCTTAATTAAATCATTTCGAGTCAGTGCCGGCCGTGAATATTTTTATGCCGATTGTTAGGTCTGGGGGGAGGATCAGCAACGAGTGGCAAACCACCACGTTACAACAGTTATCCAATTTTACTTTTTTATGAGGGTTTTAAAAAGGTATTTTAACAAGGTTTACAATAAAAATAATCATTAAACGATAACAAAATTATTTGACCTTGATTTTTCATTTTAAAAAACATTTTTGAGATTTTCTCCCAATGCGGCATTTTTTATATTTTTTTATTTAGGCTAGAAAAAAAGCTTGATTTTTTCTCTTGAAAAATATCCCAAAACGAAAATGAGATGGAAAGTATTGGTTGGGTTACAGAAGGTCATAAGAGCGCGGGTGCCCCGCGCCACCTGGCCACGGCGCTTCTAGGCTTGCTGTAGTGACTCAGTGGTTCTAATAATTAATACAAATTATGTTTCTGCTTACGCGTAAAAAAATTCCACTTTATTCTGACTTTTATGTAGCTGGAGAACAATTTAGATATTTTCTTAATTAAATTTTCAAAATGGTTCCATTGTAGGAAAACGATAGTTAATAATAAAATTATAAACGATTTTGGCGGATGGTTCTGTTCATCTGTTACATGTCGAGATGGGTTTTGATAAGTCCTCTTGCTTCTCACGTTTTGGTGAGTTTTTTTAATGTTAATCTTTTTGCCTTTAACAATTTGGGGTGCTTTTTGATGCGAGTCTCTTTGCCTCTCACGTTTTGGGGTGCTTTTTGATGCGAGTCCCCTTGCCTCTCACAGTGTTCCTTAGAAAATAATTTGTTATTCAATTTAACGTTCACTTTGCTCTTCTCTTCGCGATTTCTTTGCGATCTTTCTCTTCGGCAAAATGTCATACTGTGGAGATGAGGAATACTTCTTCAAAATTAGAGTCGATTCTGAAGAGGGTACAGAGGAATGGTATTTTTGTGTGCCCGGCACAGACCTTGCAGAATCGAATCGAGTTTTAAGGTTTTCAGCAATGGCAGTCATTGTTTGCAAAGACTGCCAGTGGTAGTATAGAGACTAGGTCAAACAGGCCCCAATCAATTTTCGTCGAACTTGTCCTTCGACTCGTCCCTAATCCTTCACGGCAAATTACAGTTTAAAATGAAAAAATGAAATGTATTGTAAATTTAAGTAGAAAAAATCAGACACTTCGGTGTGAACAATGAGCAGCAACGAGCCGTGACCGTAGCGACCGTAACCCTCTCCAGGATTCCTGATAAGCGAAGAAAAAAATAGTAGAAAAACTTGGTGGCAGTCATACACTTTTCGTGGCAGTCAGCACCTGCTGAAAGTGCAGATCCCTGATATAGAGCATCAGCACTCAAAATCTGATTCTGAGACTACCAAAAAGTCAGAATAAAATGGAATTTTTGTTACGCGTATGCAGAAACATCATTTTTATCAATTATTAGAACCACTGAGTCACTACAGCACGCCTAGTGGCGCTTTTCATCCCATTTTCGTTTTGGGATGTTTTTCAAGAGAAAAAAATCAAGCTTTTTTTCTAGCCTAATTGAAAAAATATCAAAAATGCCGCATTGGGAGAAAATCTAAAAAATGTTTTTTAAAATGAAAAATCAAGGTCAAATCATTTTTTTATCGTTTAATGATTATTTGTATTGTAAACCTTGTTAAAATACCTTTTTAAAACCCTCATAAAAAAGTAAAATTGGATAACTGTATCAGGAGTTATGTACAATTGAATGTTATCAGTCGGGGTGAATCGTCGAAAATTCGGGCCCCTGTATCTTGACAAACCGTTGTACTAGGTGCGCCCCCTTCACAGAATTGAAAGAGGTCCACTAGCACTACAATATGGCGGAGTTTGAAAGAGATAGGCGAAAACAAAATTTTAGGCGGGGACACTTGGGAAATTTTACCCCATATATATATTTACGTGATTGTTGTGCTACAAAATTTCTGCGCTTGCCGTGCGGTTTTTAAATTAAAAAAGCGCAGAATTGCGATCAATTGTAAAGCGCGAAAATAGTGTACGGTAAATGTTCTTGCGAGTTCGGATGTGCTCGGCACCGGAAGCTCACTTTTAGACAGGCGCCGCTCGGTAATAGTAATAATTCGCACGAGTGAATAGGCCAACGAAAGTGACAGGAAAGCGATGCAAAAACTCTGTAGTTTACTTTTTAGTGGTTCTTATGTTCGTTTATAATAGAAAATGCCTGACGAGGTTTATAATTCCTTAATGAAACTTCGCATGATAAAATTGTTTTTTTTTAGGCTGTGTCTAGTCGTCCCCAAACTTCGGGACAATTAGCCAGGCTTATGAAAAATATTGGACTAGTCATCCCGAATTTCGGGAAAAGTTTAAGTTTTAGTTTTAAATAATAAAATATTTGTTCAGTCACATCACCTTAAGAAAAGAATAAGGTCAATACTTAATAGTTACTCAGTCAACCATCTTTTCAATGAACGTACGTTGGTCTAAGGTTGAATGTTTAAGAGAAAGTATTGCTTATCAGATGTTTCCAATGAATGAGGATTGCCAGCATGAACACAGTACGTATATATAAATGATGAACGTTTCAATAAATTTGATAGTTAATAAGAACACACGAACTTGTATACTGCATTTATTTATAAATTATAAACAGTTGAATAAATGTTATGTTTCATAAAATAGGATCTTTTACAATTGCAAAGATATATTTTATATAATTGTATTAAACTTAGTTGTAGATTCCTTGAAGATTAAATGATCCTTTTTTGTATCATCTTCTCTATTCAAATGTGTAGCCACTTCGTGTTAACCGGTCAAGTATAACAATAGGGCTAGTATCACGGCATTTTTCGTAACTATATTTTTTGCAAATGTATTACTGGTCTGGAGGAATAGTGTTTACATTTATTATTTTAAAATTCTTTGAGACTATGCAACGGGAACCTAATGGAGTTTCATCGGCTAACTCTGGGGTCAATTCGAAAACTGCGCCAGTTTCCATGTTTATGCCTGCCCGTTTCCCCTCGTGATTATAAATTCCACGAAGAACTGAAGTAGTTTCCAATATTGCAACGACGTCACCAGTGGATGTTGTTATTACTTTTCGTTCTTCAGTTGGCATGGGCCCAAAATTTCGATAGAATCCGAGCACTCGAATTGGTTTATCAGCAGGAAAAGTGTATCTTCGAATTTCGAATCGCCGGAGCGGATTTTTGTTTGGAATAAGCCGAATAAGTCCAAGATCACTAAGTTTGAATCCAAATAAGGTTGCAGGACTATGCTTGGTATAACGTGACCTAGCCCTGACACGAACAGAAGGCTCAGCAGAATGAGGAGACCTGGATCTTGAACGAAGTGAAAACTCGGCTGAAGGAAGATATCTTCCAGGGGAATAATGCCTATCAGGAGCATTAGAAGTTCCGGAACGAGAAATACCAGGAATAGGGTCGCCATTTGGTAAACAGTCAAACTGTGAACTCAATTCTGCAACAAGAAGTAATTTATCACAAGGAAGCCTCAAACTTTTTTGTCTTAAAAATTAATAGAAACGATGCAGAAAGTTGACAGCTACATTAAGAGTTATGAATGTGATTGTTATTGTCAAGGTAATAGTAGTCAACATGGTTGTTAACTGTTTGCAACGTTCTTATCCGATTAAGTCATCAAGAAAGCTTGAGGGTATGTAATATTTTGTATAATATTATTAGTAGAAATAATATAATAAAAATTTTAAATACTGTGGTGGTTAGAATATAAATTCATAACTCTGGCGACAGTTTCTGACAGGAATTCATTCAAAAACAATCCAAAGCCAGTTTTCAATCCTTCTAATACGTATCGTGATATTGAATCTCTAATTATATTAAAATCTTGATAATTTTTCACACTTAGTTGGGCATTTATGGCAGAGCTTCAGCTGGGCGTCCCATTCATCAAAAAATGAATAAGCTAACTAGTTCGGAACTACAAGTACTAGTTCCCATCATTCTGTACAAAAATATTCATCAAAACAAAGTTTTTTTTACAAGTTTTTAAATTACTACTACCCCCAAACTTATTCAGCAATTTTATTGTGACATCTCCTTTTCAAGATTTGACGGAAGATCAAACAGAAAGTCAAAATATCTGAAACCATTAGGAAAGAATTTCAATCATCGAAATTGTCATCAAAAATTTAAATTGGAGTCATTTGATAAAAGATTTGAGAAAGATGTCTAATTTTGTTTTATAACAATTTAATTAACGTTCATTAGGGCTGCAAAAGTTCTCTAAGTACTATAAAATATATTTGGTAATCATAAATTTAAGTAAATATTCAAGCTACATCGGCTTTCATACGATTTTAATTTTTAAATGATTTCAGCAATCAGTATGCAGATTACTTTTGTTTGAAAATAAGATATCATCACAGCAGGAATTAGATGATAAGAAATAAATTAAGAAGTAAATTCGGGATTTTATATCGTAATTAGATGCTTTTCAAAGAAAAACGAGCAGAAAAAAGATTCTTCGATTCAAATATATTTCTTTGGATCAAAACAATTGTCTTTTTTGTTCCAATAAAAAATTTCTGTAACTTGAAATTATTTTCCTCATTTTTAAGTTATTTTTGGTTTCCTATTTTTGACGCTGAAGAATTGAAGCCATTGAAGATTCTTCAATAATTCTTAATGTGTATAGTATAGAAATATGTAATCCTAAATATTTTTGTTTGTTAATAATTCAATTTTGAAGATTTACCATGGAAAACTCTTGAACTTTTAAGATTTATCAATTAAAATTTTTAAATTTGGCTCATTTTGAAGATCAAAAGTTAAGTTTTTAATTCGAAATATTCTAAATTGAAGAAATTTCTAATGTTGATAACATTTTAATTTCAAAGATTTACAATTTGAAGTTGTACAATTTTGAAGATTTACAAAAGAAAATCCCTACTTTTTTAAAATATAGAATTGAAAATTCTTCCACTTTTAAGATTTATACTTCAGATTTACAATTGAAAATGAAAAATTGAAAAGTGAAGGAATGGGAAGTAGGGGAAGTGGTGCAACATGAGGGAAGGAGGAGAATATAAAGTGAGGGAAAATGAGGGGTGACTGAGGGAAAGTGAGGGCTGGGGGAGGGAAGAAGGGGAAACGAAGTTTCATCTGGGTAAGAAAGGAGGGGGTATTGGAGGAGGAAGAAGTTGGGAATAAATTCAGATAAAATTCGTACTTATTACAAACAGACTCAAAGAAAGCTTGAAAGAAAATAGCAATTGGGTTATGACACAAAGATTAAATCGCAAAGTTTTTTATTTACGTGCAGCTTAAAAAATATACTTGAAATTATAGATATATTATATTCACCAATAGAATTGAGGATAGCCACCAAGGATAATACGAGAGTACGAACAATCTTCATCTTTTCTAATCAGAAGAAAGAATAATTAATGTATTATTAAAGAATTTGAAGAAAACTGTAACTAATTATTACTCCAGTACTTCATTGCATTATATAATACACATATATATGCTATCATCGTTATCTCACAGAGTATTTTAAAGCGATAACAGGTGAATGTTTAAATAAGAGATTAAACACAAGATAAATATGAGTGATTGATCTTCACTACTGAAGATAACAAATTATAATTAAATTTGCATATGAAACATGTAAATTAGATTTGTGGGTAGGAGTTCGATGAAGATATTATTAATAACGATAGCGAGACCTGGATACACAAAGAAAAGGATAAGAGTAAAATTAGCGTGGTTGGCATGCAATACTTGCGCATAGTGAACGGTAAAACGCTAATGGACAAAGTTAGTAATGTAAGAATCCTCAAAGAATGTGGTATAGATGAGACACTATTTGGCAGGAATGAAAGTTTGTTAAGATGGTAGATATACAATTTTCGCGTATATCTACTTTACTATGTTAGTTTGGGGTAGTCGAGGATTTTCATCAAACAGTGGAAATTTGGTCAGTTCTCACGTATCTTTCGCCATTTTCGTAATAAAACAAAATGAAATTTATTTTTCTTAAATTCTAAATCATTCTATTAGGCTAGTTTGTGTTTGTCAGAAACATTCCTGCTCTGCAAATCCCTTAAAATTTGCTGATTTTTCATGTATCTGTGATCATTTTCGATATGATTAAAAAATTTATTATTGGTTTAAATTTCTTAAATCTTTCTATTGGGTTAGTTGGAGATGTTTGAAAAAAATCACTGCAAAATCCCTAAAATGTGATTAGTTTTCACGGATTTATGACCATTTGCGATATTCCTAAAATCTTTCTATTTTGTTAATTCGAATTGGTCAAAAATAAACCCCCTCTGTAAAATCTTTAAAATGTTGGCGCTTTTTACGCATCTGTGACCCTTTTAGAGATAATTCAAAATTTTGTCATTTTCTTTATTTTGAACATTTGTTTACTGGTTTCGAGATAACTCAAAATTTTCATTTTGTTTTAAATTTTGAAAACACTTTCTTTCCTTTCACCTATGTTCAGAGAAACTAAAATGAATTATAACTGCATCGACTTCAACACACTTATTTCAATTCCTAATTTTTAACTACTTTATTAATTCATTACAATAATAAAGCTGAAAATGTTGAGTCTTTTGAAATTCGCGCCTACTTGAATTATCGAGTTATCGAATCTTCTTTACATTATCGACTTATCGAAACTTGTTTTCGATTCTCGACAGCTGATTGGCTGATTCTAGTATGACTTACATCAGATAAGAGATCCTCAAGGGAGAGTTGAGACAGCTTACCCCCTCCACTGTGCTTTAGACGAACCGGAATCTGAAGTTGTCGCAGGCGCGCTAAAATTCGAATTATAGCTATTTTGGCAAAAGTGTTATATTTTATTAAAATTGTTTATCGTTATTTTAGGAACACCTATGAAAGTATTAAATGATACTGCGACAAAGGTAGTTAATAATATTGTATTTTCCAGGAACAGTTTACTTTTATGCGTCCATCCGAGGTACCTCTTCACGCAAATCAGGTGCTTGATGAGCTTCAAAATCCTACTGATGTGTCTCCGATTGCAAGCTTACCTTACTTACCTAGAATTTCAGAAGCTTTTATTTTGAATTATTCAATGTAGTTTTCATTTTCAAATTTCAATCGTCTCGAATTTAAATTTATTAAAATACAAAAGTTTTTACTTTTGAATTATTCAATTTTGAATGTTTTTAATTAGAAATAATACATTTTCCGTTCCTCTGAATTTTAAATGATCTATTTCTTAACATTCAAATCGGAAAACATTCCATTTATAATGTTTTGAAATTGTCCTTTTCTGAAATTCTAGTCTGAAATCATTTAATCTCGAGATTCAATGATGTCTTAAATTTTATATTTATATATTTATATACATTTTAGGAACAGAAACTTCGTGATCTCCATACAAAATCATTTACTGACGTGGCTTCGATTCCTGAAAGTACTTTACATACTACAATCGCAGTGAACAATAATGAACTTGAGAAGTTATTCCTCAAGCATCAAAAGTCAATCAATAACTTGAAGACCAAAACCAAAGAAATAGTCAAATTGTACCATTAAGAAAGCATTACACTTGAAGTTCACGTGTGGTAATACCGGATATGATCAGCTATTGAGGCTAGGTTTCCCGTTCCCACATCGTAGAACCTTGAGCAGAAAGATTGAACATACTAAATTTCAACCTGGTATTTCTGACGAAATGTTCGAATTTATCTAGGAAAAAGTTGCAAAACTTTTCGAACGCCACTGATAATGAGTGCTCAGTGGCACTTGATGAGGTTGCTAGCGAGAGAGCTCAAATGTTTGATCCGCAAACAAACGGATATATAGGTGATATAACCGCTTGTTTTTAGAATAGAGTATATCCTTTTGACTAAGGTTAGTGAGACCTACTTTTGTCTTTTTGTCCTGAAAGGTTTAACGTTCAGTGAGTTTTTTCTCTCTCTCTCTCTTTTGGAATGTAGATTCCTTATATCTTTATCTTTTTTTTCTCACTTTGCTTGAATTAATTTACTTTGTCCCAAGAAAGGACTGACGCCCAAAAATCACAGTTATGTTCATTGTCTAAATTGTTTGTTTTAAGAAGTTATCTTAGATTGTCTATTTAATTTAGTCAAAACTGTAAGTTTTATCTCATTCAATCGATTTCTTGAATTTGAATTTTTCTTGAACCTATTTCTTTTATAAAGCTCTTTTTCAGTAATACTGCTGAAATGGTGGTTTCCAAGGAACTCGCAACAGTTTTTACATGCAGACAAAATGCCGACCATCGTTCCATTCACTACAGCGAGCATTTAGCTGCCGAGAGGAAAGCAGAAAAGTCTCAGTACGGTCACCATAGAAAGATATTGGAATCAATACAACAATCATCAATTCCGCAAACTTTCTTACTGAGTTCGAAAAATAAACACTGTGTAACTGCAAAACCATGGGTGGACTTACAAGATTTATCACCTGTCCCCATGAAATGCTGGCACAAATTGGAAGAAAATAGTTTATATCGCGCTGCTGGGTACTCGATTGCCAGTATCAAGAAAACAATGACTTCCTGCGAAAAATGCATTGGGTCAGCTGGTTTAAGGAGTTACCTTGATGTACCTTACGCCTGATTCGTAGCATATAAAGAATTCAAGGACAATACGCTTTTATATGTTAACGAAGCAACGTTTGCTACCTTCGAATGCATGGAAAATAGATTTCCCTGGTGGCATCCAGTAGTTAAAAAATATAAGAGTGTAAACCTAAACGATTCTTTTATACCCAAATTGTTGTCAGTTCCTCATTCGAATACAGGGTATCCAGCGTGTGGGCAAAGCGTGAAAAGCGGGAATTGCACGCGAATTTTATTGGTGCGGGAAATGTACGGGATTTTTCATTTTGAAGCGGGAATATTGTATGTACCTTAATAATTTAATTATGTTGAAGTTTTTTTGTATTTGTTAATTTTCAAATCTTGCGTGCCATTACACTACATACGCATGTATTGCGTCCAGCAGTGGGCCTCCGATGCTGTTTCGGAGTCCAAAATCGAACGAACCTCTCTTTCTATCTCCACATGTTAGCCTAAATGCAAAAGCTTCCAGAATGTTGCGGAGATTGTTGAGGATGATACGATGCCTGCTAAATTGGCGTTCTTTGAGAATTTGGCATAAAATATTAAGCTATTTTTGACCGAATTTCAATTTACGTCTCTATCTCTCATAGTTAGGAACACTATGGCTCGCTCCATAAAAAAGATGTACTAGACGACGAGAAACTTGATAAAATCAACGTAATGGATGAAAATAATATTCTAATAGCTAAGGAAATTGAGCTCGGCTTCGGTACTAGAAAAGCTATAGCAGGCTGTAAGAATAAGACCAAAAAGGATATTATCCAATTTCGCCAGGAATGTAGAATTTGTTAACAGTTTTTTCGTTTTAAAGCTTATGGAACGATCTTCATTGGAATATTAAATGACAAAAACTTGATGACTGGAAGTATTGCCGTTTGTATCCAAAGAGAGTATTCCGACTTTTGCAGTCAGGAATATGTTAGAGAACAAATGCGATTATATTCTCGGAGTGAAAAGCGGTTGGATATTTTTTTGATGGAATTATTATGTAAACACTGCAAATGGGAAAACTTAAAGAATTTCGCTAAAATGATTCTTATTCTGTTTCACGGTAATGCCTTTTTAGAACAAGGCTTTTCGTTTAATAAGGAAATTATCGTAGTAAATCAAAATGAAAGATCACTCATTGCTCAGCGAATTATATTTGATTCCGCAACAGCCAAAGGTGGAATTAAAAATCTTGATATATCTAAAAAATGTGACGTTCTGTGAAGAACGCACACAGTATGTACAAAGGGGTCCTCGCAATGGACAGGAAGCTTAAGGAAGCTGAGAAAAAAGCAGCAAAGAAAAGAAAGCCAACCAACGTGAAGTTCCAGCTTTACAGGCTAAGAAACGTGAACTTGATGAAGAAAGAGAAATCCTTGCACCAGAAATATAAACTAAGAAGAAAGACCTAAAGAGATAATTTGTTTTTTAATTTAGTGAAGTTTGTTTCAATTTTTAAAGTTAAAGCAACGACATAGGAAGAAGTTAATTTAGTTGTCTTTTTTATACACTTTGTACCTAAGTCGACCCAAAGAATTATATTATGTAATTACTTCAATTTGTCAACGAAAAACAGAGAATGAAACTTGTATTGTAAAAGTTTCATTTCTTTATTTCCATTTTAGAGTTTTATTATATGTATATTTTATGTTTACGAAAAGTTTTATTTTTAGAGGAGCATATCATAAAGCACTTTTTAAGTATGATATATGTACGGGAAGTTTAAAGAAGTCTGCGGGAAATGTACGGGAATTTTAGCACGCGTCTTCACTGGACACCCTGTCATATTCTGACATGCCACCAGTTAAACAAAAAAATTGTACGCAGGTTTTTGTTATTTACATTAAGAGTTTGCAATCAAGCTAAGGCAAAAGAAAAAGATAGTTTCCTTCTTGGTATCTGTTTCTCAGTTTCTCTGTTATAAAGTTTCAATGATTCTTCTACGATTGTTGCGGAATTTTAAATAATTTAAGAATAACGATTTCAATGAACATGGGTTTGGTTTTTATTATTCCGGTTCGACTATTAATCAAAAAGATGACACACATTGTCTCAACTCTCCCTTGAGAATTTGTACATTAGATGTCACTTGGCTAATATAAATGACCAATATTTTATAGGGACTACGCATGAACTTATCCGAATTCCATGTACTTTTTATCATAGGATCTTCAAAAATTTACTCGTACATACAAAATCTGAAATCCTTACAAGTTTACGCAATTATTTTTTAATTTTTTCAAATATTATAAATATCTTTTAAACTAACTTAAATTGTTTATAAAATTTAGTATTCTTGAAAAATGGCACTCATTTTATTTAAAATCTTCTACATTCTTTTTCGAAATTTTAGGAAACATTCTGGAATATTTTTCAGTTCTCTCTTAGAATACGCGTCTTTTTTGTACAATTTGTTCTTCGGTTGGCATAGGCTTAAGGAGATTATTTGTTGTTCTTATCTGAATTCGTTTACCAGGAGGAAAAGTGTATCTTCGAAGTTCGAATATCCTGGTTGGATTCCCTTTGGGAATAAGTCTGATAAATCTAAGTTCCTCAAGCTTGAATCCATGTATGTCAGAAAAAGGATGCCTGGCAGGAGGAGACCTGGTCCTGACACGAAGAGGAGACTTCGCAGGAGGAGGACACTCGGCAGAAGAATGAGGTCTAGCAAGAGGAAGAGACCTTTTTGGAGAAAGAGGTCTTGCAAAAGGTGTCTCTCCTTTCGGGAGAATTTCTGTCAGAAGAAGAAGAGGGTCCCCGCAACGAGGAACACCAGGTAGAGGGTCGCCATTAGGCAAACTTTCGAACTGTTGGCCTAATTCTGCAACAAGGAATGGCGGATTCTATTTTTCTCAAAGTAGACAGTCGTTTGTATTAGAAGAATTCAATGTTTATTTACATGGTAAATACAGATTTAAACACAGATTTCGACTCTCGAGATCAATTTTCGGGTATGAATTTCTATGAGTAGCTACCGTTGTGTGTCAGTTATCCAAGTCATGAGAGTCTACATGCTCATTGAAATTTTCAAACTAATCTTTCGCAAGAAATTTCTCACTTTATCTTTAACAAAACAAATCATTAAGTTTTGCGGAATACTTGGAATACTTTAAAATTTGATTGCTTTGTAAAAGATTCAACAATTTTGTTAGAAAGTCATCCTTGTTGGTTGAAGATTCAGTTTCGTTGAAAATTCGTCTTATCGGCTTAAAAATTCAACAGTTCGTTTCAGATTTCTAAACCTAAGTTTGAAGAATCTTTGCTGCTTGATAATTCAACTATTTTCTTGAAAACTCGTTTTTGTTTGTTTGAACATTAATTGTAACAATTCTTATAGTCTGCAGTAGTGCACTATGGGCCACTAGTGATAAGAGCTATTCTTGGTTGAAAATTGGTCCTTTTTAGTTGAAAATTGAACTACTTTGTTGAAAATTCGTCTCTTCTGATTATATTCAACTGTTTTTATTTAAAATAAAAATATTTTTTGGTTGAAATATCAACTATTACATTTTTTGTTAAAAATTCATCTTTTTCCTTGCAAATTCAACTACTTGGTTAAAAGTTGAATTCCTTTGTTAAAAATTGATTGTTTTGATTGAAGGTTCATCATTTCAGTTGGAAAATTCATCTCTTTAGTTAAAAGTTGATCTTTTTTATTCAAAAATTTGTGTATTTGCTTGACAATTGATGTATTTGGTTCGAAATTGATATGTTTTTTGTAGATAATTAATCTTCTTCGTTAAAAATTAATGTTTTTTTGTTGTAAATTTAAAGACTTTGTTGAAAGTTGAAAGCCTTTGTTAAAAAATGTTACATTTTGTGTCACCAAACTTACTCTACCCCTGAGAAGTGGTATGCTTAACCTGACCTTTTCGAGCCACGTTGTTTGCACATCTCTCTCCACACCGGTTTAATTCTTCAAACAATCCTGTTATTTAGGACAGCTGTGAAGATATTGTACTGTGTGTTTACACAAGTTATTGGCCTGTGATTGTCTGGGTTAGACAAGCTGCCTTTTTCGGTAGGAGTATAGTGCGTCTTAACACTAGCCACTGCGGAATGGGCGTTTTCGACTTTGAAAATGAGGTGAATATGCGGGCCAGATGTTGGTGTGTAAGTCCACCAGAAGACCTTGATACCATCTGTTCCTGCAGCGGGAAAGTTCTTTGTACCCCTAAGTGCTTCTTTCACCTTTTCGGCAGTGAGTGATGGTCATTCCTCCTCAGATGTTACGAGGTGGTCACAAAACTCCGTGAAGCGGATTACTCTTCGTATAGAACTGTTATTACTATTCATAGGAACTCTTAGAATCTTATTTCAACTCCTGTGTTTTCAGGTTCTTGTATGACTTTCTCCAACAAGTCTCTACTTTGTTGGGCGTTGGTGGGTTTCCTGATCCATCTCACCCTCATCGGTATTCTCACACTCGCGTCAGATAACACTCTTATTTTGTCAAGAATATGCTGCTTGATTGTTAAGCTTTAAATTGTTCAGTGTGTGATTGTAAATCCTCAGTTATGGGCGAAGTTGCGAACCCTTTTCGTGAACGGTCTTCTAGATGTTATGTAAGCAATCAAACACTGAACATGGGACGCATTCTGTCTTGCCCATCCAATCTTTTTGTTCATTTGATGTAAGCGTCTTTTTGTCTTTTGATCTATCGTCGATTTTAGCCTTTGATTTGAATCAGCCAAAGCTCTCGCAGCACCATAAACTGAACAATGGAGGTATCCATTTGAGCCAAATCTCTTGGCTTAGGAGGAACGTGGATGTCAATGTTCCTCCTTGTCCTGAAATCGTGATCATCTTTCAGAAGATGCCTGCTTTCTGCAGTTGGTCCTAATGTCGCTTCCTGCTCTTCCATACAGTTACTTCCATACAGCTTGTCCATACAGTGGTTGGGGAAGCGCTCCGCGTACATATCTATTTTCCGGAGGTAGTCGGCTTGATTTCGCAAAGATTAATGCGAAATGTGCTGAATCTCTGGATGTTTCTGGCACTACAAAGTTTGCATACACGTCATCAAGCCTTCGCGAACGGAGATAATGCTGGTATCGTAGCAGTCGATTTGTCTACTCAATGTGGGCCTTTTGCCGGTTTGTCGTCATGTTTCCATCTAAATTATTTTCAGCACCTGGATCTGTAGGGTGATCGGCACTGTTTGCCGACCCATTGTCGGGTGCTCTGCGCCTTCGATCGTTTCGAACCGCATTTACAACTTTTTGGTGGTTTGGTGGTGTCATTGTTGTTTTCACGAGCAGCTAGGGAAAGGTTCATCTGTCCTTGTAGAGCCCCGTGTGCAAGGATAATGCTGCATCCTCTGAGAACTTTCGGCACGGTTGTTATGAGCCCTTCGCTTCGAATTCAAAGGAATCGAAACCGAGGAAAAAATGTGAAGAGTCCTAGTATATCAATTGATTATCTATTGATCTTAATTTTCACAGGATCTAAGAAAAACATCTAATATAGCTAATAAAATACGTTCGCGATATTTTTACATTCTCATCCTAATGAGAAGGTATTGGTTTTATGTAGTCTGTTATCTGTAGGTACGATAACTTTTGAAAAAATGATCATATTGGATTGAGCTTTGGCATACTACGTTAAGGCCTATAAGAAAAGAAGAAGTTCGTTAGCCAGCTATTTTGGATAAAAATTTAAAAAATGAGAATATTCTCAAATTTTTAAAACACTTTTTCTCAAGATTTAAAAATTCCATGTACGGTTATTTGGGGTACTCACAAATGTGAACAATTTATCCTCATGACTTTTTTTAAATCAAAAGAAAATTATCAGAGTTATAGCGTTTTCAAAATAAAAAAAACGAAAATGAACAGTTTGAGGCAAACAACGCAGGATATAAAAAAAGCAGAAGAAGACAAATGTTGCTTTTTGAAGCCCTGCAAGATTATCGTAACAAGTTTTAGAATTTTCTTGAAAAATCGAAAATTCAAATTTTGATCCCACAAGAAATAATGAAAAATAAAAAATTCCATTATGCGGTCAAACTATGTAATGCACGAAAGAAGATGTATGGACAAAAATTGTGCATCCAAAAAAGATCTAAGCAATCGTTATTAATAACTTTTTCATTTGACGCATAGTTTTTGTTTTATTCGTAAAAAATAACATTAAATATAAAAATTTCTAGACAAAAGACACAAGCTACGAAATAGTGTATTGCGTGACGAGGGTCGAAAGGCAGCGATTTGACGAGTGGGAAATTAGTTGCCCGAGTGAAGCGAGGGGTGATATCACACGAGTGAAATCGTTGCCTCGGCCCGAATCATGCATCCATTTTTTCATCATATCTGTCACTTTCTTCCCTAGGGTTGCAAATTTGATTTTCAACCCGCTCCACAGGCATCGACAGTCGTATTTTCGATTGAGGTATGATGAAAAAAAAGGCCCCCCTAAGAAAAGTTGGAAAGGCTTAGTTGTATGACCAAAATTATTTATTGTTGTAACTTGCGATGTGTGTCGGCTAACTCATTTTCCCTCCGTGGAGGGATATAAAAAACGGGGTCTCCTGGAAAGGAGGTTGTGACGAATTGGGGGGCAATCTACGAAAAAAAAATCTTCTAAAAATAGAATAACACTATTTTTTCTTTCTTTCATTTGTATAGCGAACATTTGATCAACGCTCCAAGAATAAAAATTGTCTGGCGCATGTCGGACCTTTCTACATCAAAGCAATAGAGATGCATTTCATCCATAGGAATACTCTAGTAGAAAAAGACAGTCATGGACAGACATCGTTTTACCGTTGCTCCTTTCGCTCTTGTTTGGGAACGTCCATTAACTACATGAGCTTTATGCTTGTGTGTTTGAGGGGGGGGGGATTTCGTACGTAAGTTTTCTTTTTCTAGTTTTTAAAAAATTTAAACCTGTTTTGGCTGTTGAAATTATAAATTTATATACCATTAGTAGTATACCATTAAGCCATTCCCCTTTCAGGGTAGGCGTGACACTACCCGAGTTGGGTAGTGTTTCTAGGTGGATAGTTTCTTGTAGTAAATAACTACAAATTGGGCTCACCACACCCACGATATGCCAATAGCACGCAGTATTCTCGAATGGTCACCCATCCAAGTGCTAACCGCGCTCAACGCTGCTTAACTTCAGTGATCTGACGAGAACTGGTTTTTTCAGCGTGGTTTGGCCGTTGGCCAAATATTATTATTGTTATATCATCAGGCCATATCCCTTTCGGGGTAAGCGAGACTCACTCGGGGAGGAAGGAAGTAATGGGGGGGGGGTATACATTTTTTGATTGATCTAGAATTCCCGTGTCTCATTCACACATTCTAACCATTCGTTCCTCGGTTTGGTTCTGGGTTCGCTGCCATTTACTTTACCTATATATACTTGTTTTGTCTGTCGTTCATCTTTCATTCTCTCAACATGTCCGAACCATCTCAACAAATTTCTCTTATTTCTGTCAAATAGTGTCTCATCTATACCACATTCTTTGAGGATTTCAACGGTACTAAAGTAAATGGCAAAATGCCCAGAGGTAGACCGCCAAAAGAATGGTTAGAATCTGTGAATCAGACACTAATCAGAAGAGACATAAGAAGCCATAAAAACACGAGATCTTGCATAAAAAAATGCATGGACGTGAAGGAAGCTAGAGTAGTATGCTAGGACAGAAAAGTGTGCGGAAAAATAGTTTGTCAACAGAGTGACAATAGAGTGAATGGCGCCTGTAACAAAGACCTTGGATACTAAATGGGCCCAAGGGGGGAACCACACATAACAATTTTGTGAGGCTCTTCACCTGGGGTGATCGCTAGAGAGATTGTTCAGCAACCTGGGTCGGAGCAGTGTTGCGGAATGAACGTGTCATTTAAATAAATAACACGGAAATACCAGATTAATCTAAAATATCTATACCTAACACCTATGTACCTATCTACCTTATACCTATATACCCAACTACACACTACTATTTTCCAACCGAGCAAGTCACGCCTACCCCGAAAGGGAAATGGCTTAATGGTATAATAATAACAAAAAAAACTTTGTCAATTAGCGTTTTATGTATCGCGATTCTAGCTTTACGTGATATATTTTTACTTCTGATAATCGATCCCGCTCTAACGATAACTTTCTTACCCTCTCTATTTGTTTGAATGATGTGAAAATTCCTTGATATCTCTTGAATTTCATGAATATTGTACATAATCTCTTGAAATCTCTTTAGAACGATTGAGCTTCCTGGAAATCTCTTGAACTCGGTCCCTTTCGACGTCACTAGAGTCCTTTGTACATACTGTACATTTTCGCAGATATAAATGGAATATTTTCAGTTTTTTCTCCAATGAATTTTGTAATTCTCCTAACAGCTACAAATTTCTACTCAAACTAGTAAGTATTACAACAGTTCGCTTCTATCCCTCCATTGCAAAGTACAAATAGTAAAATATATTATGATTTTTACCAAATTTTAGTGCAGCAGAATGTAGTTTTCGTATAGTTTGAAATTAAACAATCAAAATTAAATTTGAAATAAGATATTTATTATCAGTAAGACTGTCAAATGAATGAAATGCACAAAATATATTTATTTAATACTATCTTAAAGTTATTATCTAATTGAAAAATATATATATATATATATATTAAAAAAAAAGTTAAACAACCACCGCAGGGTCCCACTAAGAGCAACTGCCATCCAACAAAATGTCAATAGTCTCCAGTAGCAACGCGGTAAATCTTGATACCTCTCCTCTTTTTCCTTCTCCTTTGCAGTGATGTTGTATTCGGACGGAGCCGAGAATTCGATCACGAATATAGTTCGTTTCTCGAAATCTTGGAGAACAATGTCAGGCCTCGAGTGCGCAACGGAGACTGCTGCCCGAAAATCGTAGTTCCAGAAAATTTGGCACTTATCGTTTTGGACAATCGACTCTATCTCCTTTGGAGCGTTCGGCAGGGCAGGGTCGCGGCCAACACCGTAAGAGCGACAAAGATGGTAATAAAGCACTCTTAGGGCCACATTATGTCTATAGATATACGTCGTTCCCGCGTGGGTCGGACACCCTGATAGTATGTGTTCTAGGTACTCAGCGTGTGCATGACACGCTCTGCACCTATCGCTGGGAACTTCTTGACATAAAATGCGCTCACGGTATGCTAAGGTGGAAATGACACCGTCCTGGCATGCGAAAATAAAACTCTCTGTACCTGAATTAAGCCCTGATGATTTGAGGAAAGCAAAAGTTTGCTCCTTCGACAAGGACTGTTTTTCTACATTTCTGTGAAAGTTTCCGTACATTTTCTTGTCAAGTAGCTCTAGGTGAAAATTTTCAACCTCTGCTTTCTTCACTTTGGTTTTTAGAAGTGAAGCATTTAGATGAAGTAATGCACTTTCCTCACTTCTGATGTTAAAATTCAGGCCAAGGGTCTCGGCCGCTTGCTCCGCGGCTTTGTAAAGGAATGCTCCTTCGCCAATCATCTCCTGGTTCCTGACCATCTTTAGGAGAGGATCTCTGCCATTCGCAACGATGTGAGCTGTACTTAGAACAATCCGGTTATGAAGACACTGGAGATTCAGAAGTCCGCGTCCTCCTTGACGGCGTGAAATATATAATCGCGGAACTGACAAATTGATATGCAAGCTTTTATGCATATGCATGATCTTACGTGTAATGACATCAAGGGCCTTAAGCTCGTTCTTCGTCCATTGAACTACCCCAAACGAGTAGAGTAGAACCGGGACGGCAAGCATGTTAGTCGCAGATACCTTGTTCAACGCCGACAGATTGGAAGACCAAATCTGTCGAAGAAGATGCTTGTATCTGCTTCGGAGAGACTCTGTCACTGATGTTACGTCCTGAATGCGGTTTTGAGGCACGCCCAGGTATGTGTAGGTCTCTCCAGTATTAAGATGTCTGATAACACTTATATCCACAAGCTCAGGGTCCTTGGGAACGCCAGTAATCTTTCCTTTCTTCAGATAAATTTTGGCACACTTGTCCAAGCCAAAGTCCATCCCAATCTCTCCTGTGTAGTTCTTGACAATATTTATAGCAGTTTGAAGTTTGCTTCTACCAGAGGCATAGATCTTCAGGTCATCCATATAAAATACATGAGTGACCTTATGCTCGCGCTGATTAGTGTCACCACAGAGGTATCCAGGAGAATATATATATATATATATATATATATATATGCAATTAAAAGATAATCTCAAATTTTTTTTCGCCAACTTTAGTTGAATAATAAATTGATGATATTCGAAACATACAAAAACAATGGTTAGCTCAATTTGAATAATGAAATAGTAATTCTTATATTCAAAATGAATGTTGTTATTATGATATTCCCTTTTTAAAAATACTGGGTAATCTGAATTCAGAAACACAACTGCATTCTCGAATTTTTAATTTTTCGTATAATTGATGGTGCTTACTAAATAATTAATTAAATAGTATATTGAGAAACAATAACGTAAATACAGGTAATAAATGTATTATACAGGATGCAAAGAAAATATGAAAATTTGGTACAGTAGTGTAATTTCAATTTCTAATTTACAAATTAAATGTTGAAAACGAAGAAACATTAGTATTTTTTCGAAGGAAATATAAAAATGTTGCATAGTAATGTAATGTCTATTTCTAATTTATGAATTGAAGTTTGGATACAAAGAACGCATTAAAATGCCAAATGCTCCTTAACTTTGGTGATCGAAGGAACCGTATGTATGAGTAGTAGGACAGCAGGAAAAATTTCTGGAATTAAATTCAAGTAAATTAATTCACTATTTACTGATTTTGTTTTTATTTGTGTTAATATATTTTTTAAATGAAATGAGCCTCAGTGATTTTTTGAACTTAAATTAAGACATACTCCATATTAAAAATTGAGTATTGAAAATTGTTTCAATTTCAACTTGGTCTATAATTTATATTTCTTCTCATTTTCGACAATTGACTCTATTTCCCGAAAAGCGTTTAGCGGAGCGGTATTAGGGCTAATGCCGTAAGAGTGACAGAGCATTGTGATTGAAGTCACGGCCGAGTGTTTCAGCAGCCTCCTCCGCTGCTTTATGGAGAAACGCTCCTTTGCCCACTTCTTCGTGCTATCTGACCATTTTAAGAAGAGGGTTTCTTCCATTTGCGACTATATGTGCTGTACCCAGAATAATCCTGTTGTGAAGACATTCAAGATTCAGTATTCCGAGACCACCTTGACGGCGTGAGATGTAAAGTAGCGGTACAGGAGACTTATGGTGCATGCTTTTGTTCATGTGCATAACCTATCGTGAACCGATACCAAGGGATCTGAGCTCATCCTTCGTCCATGGGACCACTCCAAATGAATAGAGTACTACCGGGACAGCAAGCATATTTGTTGCAGATACTTTGTTCCTCGCCGACAGTTCAGAAGACCATATCCGTCGGATGAGACGTTTGCCACATAAGTATCCTTCGGAATGGAGAAGTGAATGGAGAAGAAGAAGATTGCTGCGGATAGTGGCAATAATGTAAGGCAAAAGAGAAGTGGGCTCATGGTATCACCCTGAAAGACACATCTCTGAAAGGTGACGGTGTTAGCTTTCTATCTAATCTGGTTTTCCAAAGCGGCATCAATCTCTCTAAGCACCTCAGGATTTGTGGATGAACCTTTAAGCTTCCCAACAGACAGATAAAAAGTCTCTGAAAGGTTGAATCGAAAGCTTCCCGGCAATCAATCCAGGCCATCGATAGGAAGCGCGGGTAGAATGCTGCGTCTTTGCAGACACATATATCGACGAGCAGATTCTCCCGACATCCTGCTACGCCTTTTTTGGAGCCGCGTCGTTGGATAGCTGTGAAGATCTTATACAGTTTGTTCAGACAAGTGATTGGCCTGTAATTCTTCAAGTCAGCTAAGTTGCTCATCTTTGGAAGGAGTGCTGTGCGCCCTTACACAATCACTCTGGAATAGGCTCTTTCCACTTTATATATGAGGTGAAAATGCAAGCCAGATTCTGGCGGGTTGAAGGAAAGTTCTTCCGCCAGAAGGTCTGGATACCATCTGGTCCTGGAGCGGAATAGTTCTTCATGCGTCTTAATACTTTTTTCACCTCCTCGGTAGTAATAGGTGGGCATTCTTCCTTAGGTGTTATGAGGGCATTGCACAGTTCCTTGAAGCTGTTTATGTTTTTTGAGCCTTCTTTAAGTGGATGCTGGACTTCGTAGACTTCTCTCCAAAATGCCTCGACCTCTTCTGGTGTGGGCGAGTGGACGACAGTAACTGGAGGATCTTGGAAGAGTCAAGATCGGTCAGAGAAAAACTGTTGGTTTTCTCTGACCGACCTCTCCCTCGGCTCTAGACTTCTCCTAGCGTCAGATAGTATCCGTATTCTATCAAAAAAAGGCTGCCTTGTGGTCAGCAGCTTTGACTTGTTAAGTGTGTGATAACGGATCCGCGTTTCGCGCGCGTATACTGCATACTGTCTTGTCCAGCCTATCTTTGTAGTTAGTTGATGCATTCGTCTTTTGGTCTTATGATGAGCTGTTGGTTTTGTTTTACGGTTTGCATTCACCAAAGCTCTCGCTGCATTGTACACACCGCAATTGATAGTTCAGAGGTCGAATTCTTCAGAAAAATCTCCACGAAGCTCGTTATCCAGTTCAGCCAGATCTTTGGGCTTTAAAGAAACCTGGATGTTGATGTTCCTCCGTGTCTGGAAGTATCGCTTTTCCTCTATTTGATGCCTGCCGGCGGTTGGACTCAGTGTCGCCTCACTCTCTCTGCTTCCGGCTTGTTCTGGCTGCGGTAGAGAAGGCGCTTCGCTTACGTAGCCCCTTTTTCGGAGTTGTTCGGCATGGTTTCGCAGACGTTGACGCGAAAAGTGCGAGAGCTCTGGGTGTTTCTCGCACCACAGAGACTGCAGTCGTGCCATGTGACCTTCTCGTTCAGGGGCCATACTGGTAGCACTCTAGCAGGTCATTATTGAGTCGATCCGTCCACCCAAAGGTATTGAGATTTCGCTGGTCGATCGCATTGACTTCGCCTTGATTGGCTCCCCCACCTCTAGGGTAGTCGGCATTGTTGTCCTACCTATTTTCGGAAGCCCTGTGCGTTCGATTGTTTCGAATCGCACTTACTACAATTATGTTTGGTGTTATCATTGTTGTTCCCACGAGTAGCTAGGGAAAGGGTTCGTCCATCCGTGTAGATTACCGCATGCAAGGATAAGGCTGCATACTCTGAGAGGTCGCCCGGTATTCCAGAGTCACCGTTTAAGACACCTCACTAAGGTGCCATTCAGCTTTCGGCACGGTTTTTACGCCTCCGCTTGGGGGTTAATTCCTTCGGGAATACCCCTGTGCAATTGTGCGCGACTGCCTATTCATTATTGTAACCATATTTAGCAGAAACCCTTGGTACAGGGACCCTCTATCCGCAACCCGAAGACGCGTTCGGTGGCTTTGTCATAGCTTCCTCGGTTTGATTCCAGAGGAATCAAAACCGAAACCGAATGGCTCCTCGGCGGGGATTATATAGATATCACTTTATCTTCGGTTTGCCACTCAAGAATTACGAATAACGAATTATGGGGCGGGAAGCCACCGCTGTGACTGGTAACAGAAATAATATTTTTATCTGCAAGGAATCACAGGGGTGCCTTCCCGCCCAAAAGAGACGTTGGAAAGGGGTAGAAGTTTGAACAACATTATTCCTTCAAACAGTTATAGGGTTGACTTCTTACCCCCACAATACGGTTGGAAAAGGGTAGGGGTTCGGACAACATTATTTCTGTGAACAGTCGCGTAGGTGCCTTCCCCCCATGAGACGTTAGAAAGGCGTAGGGCTCTAAAAAAGAGTATTTATGTGATCAGTCACAGGGCTGCTTTCCTGCCCTTCACGAGGCTTTGAAATGGGGTAGGTATTCGAACAACATTAATCCTCCGCCGTCCTCGTGGGTCGTTCGTGACCCAGTCGATTTTTCATGTGTGATATTAATACTTAAATATTTTAATTATTTAAAACAGAAAACAAATGGTATGCTCAAAAACAATTGAATGATAAAATTAAGGATCGGAATAATACCGTAGAATTAAAAATTTTTTTTTAACGCAAACTGTATTGATGGAGAAGGGGTGAACAAGAATGACCCACAAGGACGGCGGGGGTAGTAAAAATAACGAGGACGGCGGAGGGTTAATAATTTGATTAGTCACCTGGGTGCCCTCTCGCTGCGCGATTTGTTAATCGTAATTCTTGAGTCGAATATCGATGATAAAGTGTGCAATATACATAAAACGTTCCATCTTAAGTGCCGAAAGCCAAAAACTGACCAAATCCCTAAAGTATGCTTGCCAATTTTTTTCAAAGTTACCGTCATTGTATACACTTTGGTTAAAAAAAAACGCAATTGTGTGAAATTATCATCTTACTTGTAGATATGCTACATCACCTCTAATAATATTTGATATTTACAAGTGATTTTGCTACAAAATGATGAGATTGAATTATTTACACAACGCGGCTAGAACCGAGCGAGTTACGCTTACCATGCTTCATTCATGTCTCGTATTTAGACTCACCAATAATATGTTAAGGGAATTGAATAAGCCATTGTTAATTAAAATTGAATGAAAATAATGACTTATGTTTTAAAAACTTTGAATATATTTAAAGGTTCTCAAATTTAAAAATATTTCCCAGAACACATGGGGAGACCCAAGTTTCTAATTTTTCATAAACTGTTTTAATTTTTCATAAACTACATTTCAATTGAGGGAAAAAGATTTAAAAGATAAATAAAAAAATATTTCAACAGTTATTTCAATTCTTAAAATAATTTTTTTTTCATTTAAAAATAGTAACTTTGTTTCGATGATTTGAAAAAAAAGTTCGCGGATCGTCCAGCTTCAGAACAAATTTTGAATTTACTCATTGAATATAATTGATAAATATCAAAAGTCTCATCGAATAGAATTCAGGCGACATGGTATGAAGGGTTTACAATTTTTTCAACTAATAATTTATATAGTAGGTAAAATATAAAGTTGTTTGTCTTCTTCCACGTTCCAGACGCGTGAAAAAGAATCAATAGTGATGTAATTTGAAATGTGTTTGAAGAATAATTCGAAACACTGTTCCAGTAAATATTGCAGTGAGTTATACTAATAACAACGAGAAATTGTATCATTCTTGCAGATTTATTATTACTTCTTCACCCACGCCAAAAGCGTACAAACACTCATAATTCACGAGAAAGCCAACTAAGTTAAAAAAAGTTTATGAGCTTATTGTACTATTTTCAACTTAAAATGTATGCATTATTTTGACCAGTTATACCTGAATTTCAAAAGAAGTATAATTAAGTATAATTCAGGCTTGGAACATTCCAAAAGAATAACAATTTTGAATTCGGACGAGAAATTTTCGAAAAAAATTATGATTCTGACTGGCAAGATGAAATTTTCTAGAAGCATCATAATCGTATTCATATTTGCATGAAATTCAAGTCTGTATCATTATTCACTGCACTATTTCTATAAACTAGCTTTGTCTTCGAAATAATTCTGCATATATGAAATTTCGATAACTTTCGATAATATATTTATCTGGAGTTTTATCTTTTATGTAAATATTAACCTGTTATCACGTCATTAAAATATTAAATCTACATTAATATGATAATGTCAGAATACAACAATAATGAAAATGTCAACATCTCAGAAGGACAAGATTGACGCACATATTTATTTTATGAGACCATGATCATAGGATATATTTCTTGTACAATCAAATGAAGCACTAGTATTTTTATTAGTTACATTGGTAATAAAATTCTTGATCTATACAGTAATAATTTTTTCCTCTAATTTGATACGATGAAGATTGTTCATGCTCTCGTCTTAACCTTGGTGGCTATCCTCAATTCTATTGGTAAATATAATAATTGTATATATCTATAATTTTAAGTATATTTTTTTAAGTTATACGCAAATAAACATTTGCGCGACTTTAGCTGGATTTTAATCAGATTGCTATGTTCTTCCAAACTTTATTTGATTTTGTCTGACATAAGTACGAATTTAATTTGAATTTTTTTCCGTCAAATCCTCAACATGTGTGTATTCGAAAAATGGAATTCAAGGAGTGTCCCTTATTGATAAGGAATGAGCACAAATTTCAAACCCAGAAAGTGCATTGCGTTCAAGTTGAAGCGGCAATTTGTCCGATGTCCGCCTTAGTCTGAATCGGGTACCGGACATCTGTGCACGGAACAACAAAAATGAAACCAAACTGTTCTGACATTGCGGCAGCTCTCATTTCGAAAAATTTGAAGGCCAGAAAAAATTGGCAAAAAGTCACACATTTTTTAACTTTCGTATTTTGATTTAATTTAAAAATCGCTATTAATGAATTAATTACGTACTGGCGTGTGGCAGCTGGAGTCACCTGCACGGAGAAAAATGAAAGGTCTGTTGGGCCATCTAGATGTGCAGACAGACTATATTCCAGGGTCAACTATAGGACAGCCCTTGAATATGGCTAAAGCGACTATCTCTAAAAGGTTAAAATAAGAGGTTCAAATTGATCATCTAAAAGTGTCGACTCGATCATTTCGGACGGTCGATTCGGTCATCTCAAGATAGCTTACCCGATCATGGTAAAGGGTCGATATGATTGTCTCAGACAGACGACTCGATCGTTTTAGATGGTCGATTCGATTTTCTCAAAGGGTCAACCTGGTCATTGTGGAGGTTCGATTCGGACATCTCGGGTGACCGCTTTATTCATGTCAATACAGTCGATTCCATCAGCTCGGATGGTCGATCTTTAACAAAAAAGTTCATTTTTCAACTGAAGATATAAATTTTCTACTAAAATTATGAATCTCCTACCAAAAAAATAAATTTCTAAGAAATTTCATAAATTTTGAACCACATAGTTAAATTTTCAAACTAAAAAGATTAATGTTCAAACAAAAATGAAACGCTTAAATTTTCATTGTAAAAAATTAATTTTAAATAAGGAAAATTGAACCTTTTACAAAACAGTTGAATTTTCAAGACAGACGAATTTTCTATACAAAATAATAGAATTTTCAACCCGATAATATGAAGTTTCAACAAAAAAGTTAATTTTCAATCATATTGTTAAATTTTAACTTAAAACATATAGTTTTTAATCTCAAAAATAAATTTTCAACAAAATACATACATTTTTAACCAAATAGTTGACTTTTCAATCAAGAATAATTTTCTACAAAAAAGACGAATTTTTAACAAACTACATTAATTTTCAACCAAATAGGTGAAGTTCTAAATTATAAAAAAAAATTTTACCATAGATGAAATAGGTAAATTTTCATTTGAAGAAATTTACTTTTCATTTAAAGAATTATTTTGTAATAAAAAAAGACTAATCTTTTACAAAAAAGTTAGATTTTCTACTGCATAGTTGACCTTTTAAACAAATTTTTGAATTTTAAAGACAAAAATACGAATTTCCTATATAAAAGAGTAGAATTTTCAACCCAAAAATATGAAATTTTAACACAAAAATCCATTTTAAACCAAATAGTTAGATTTTCAGTTTAAGAAATAATTTTTTACTCCAAAAAAGGTTAAATTAAATTAAATTTTTAAACTAAAAAGATTAATGTTCAAACAAAAATAAAACGCTTAAATTTTCATTGTAAAAAATTAATTCTTAATTAGGCAAAATGAATCATTTACAAAGCAGTTGAATTTTCAAGACAGCCAAATTTTCTATACAAAATAATGGAATTTTCAACCCGATAATATGAAGTTTCAAAAAAAAAGTCAGTTTTCAATTAAATAGTTAAATTTTAACTTGATACATTTAGTTTTCAATTCCAAAAAGAAATTGTCAACAACATACATACATTTTGGACCAAACAGTTGACTTTTTAATTAAGAAGATTAATTTTCTACAAGAGACGAATTTTTAAAAAACTACAGTATTTTTCAAACAAATAGGTGAAGATCTAAATTACAAAAAATCAATTTTTAACCAAAAATGGAACAGGTAAATTTTCATTTGAAAAAATTAATTTTTATTTAAAAAATTGATTGTTAAGAATTAATTGATTAAGATTGTTTTGTAACAATGGGAAATTTTGTAGGATGTCAGTATATTACGTAAGAGTTTCATTTTTTATGATCTAATAAAAATTTCAGCAAGAGGGAGATTTTATTTAAAAGCGACTATTAAATGCATTTGTTGATCAGAATTGTTGATAACAGTGAAAAATATTGTCAAATATCAGTTTCTTCCATCTTGGTTTTAGGGATAAAATGAACAATTATGCAAAAAAATTGATTTTTTCTATCAAATAGTGACCGTTCAATACACTTTTTTAAGTAGTGTTGTTTATAACAATGGTAAACATGGTTGATTGTCCATTCCTGTTATGGAATTTTCATTTTTGAAGAAAAAACTAATGATTGCGCAGAAAAAAAGAATTTTATATATCCAGAGGCGCTTATTTATTAAATTTGTTTCTGAAATTTTTTTATAACAATCAAAAAAATACTTTAGAGACAGTACTGTAGTACTCCTAATATGAACAAAGTTTTCCTCATATAAATAGAATACACCATTTTTTTGAAACTTCATAAATCGGTACTGGTCGGTCATAAAAGGTTCACCAATAGGTCAATCAATGAGTCTCAAGGACGCGAACAAAACCCTACATGTAACATTGTCGTGTTTTGAATATCAAAAAAGTTTTTTTCATATAAACAGAATAAACCATTTTTTGTAACCTAATAAATCGGCACTTGTGGGTCATGAAAGGTTCATCAATAGGTCAATCGATGCGTCTCAAGGACGCGAATAACAAATCTGGATGTATTATTGTCCTGTTTTGAATATCAAAAAAGTTTGTATCATATAAGCAGGATGAACCATTTTTTTTTAAACTTCCTAAATCGGTACTGGTGGGTTATGAAAAGTTCATCAATAGGTCAATCGATGCGTCTTAAGGACGCGAACAAATACTTTACATGTAATATTGTCGTATTTTGAATATCGGAGAAATTTTTCTCATATAAACAGAATAAACCATTTTTTGAAACTCCATAAATCGGTACTGGTAGGTCATAAAAGTTTCAACAATAGGTCGACCGATGCGTTTCAGAGACGCGAACAAATAAGCTAGATATCGTTTTGTTGTATTTTGAATATCAAACAAGTTTTTCTTATATAAACAAGGTAACATTTTTCTTTTTAAATCTCTAAACACAAGAAAAAACTATTTCTAAATGGTCGATCTAGCTCAAAATCCTATCAAACCTGGATATCAATCCGAGCTATACTTCATTCAATTTTCATGATCATAGCTCTTTTACTTTTCGAGATATGGTGAACCGAAAAAAGTTGAACACACAAAAACACACACATACACACACGGACATTTTTTGAAAACTTTATTTTCGAGCTCCTCGGGTCCAATTATATCAAAATATGTATATTAAGAATATAGAGAATTTCCATTTTGTAATGCATGAATATCACGACAAACTTTGTAAGTATCTCATTTCAGTCAAGGAAAACGTTTATATTTATATTTTTGAATTTCAACAAAGATTAACCTTCGCACTATTATCACGTAACATTAAATTCATTAAAATTTCGTTTAGTTAGGAATTAAACCTTTCGGAGCTTAAAAGTATGACTATCTTTTCGCTTATAAATATATCGAACGACAAGAATTATGGCAGGAATTTTCTTCATTAAATTTAAGCAGCTTTTCTTCTTTTTTTAATTTCTTTGTTTTTTTTTTGTACTCGTTTACTTCATCGAACTTTTCCTGCTTGATCAATATTATATTTTCTGTATTGTTCCTTTCGCGCGCTCCTTTGCATTTTTGGTCTCGATTTTTCTTCCTTCCTGTTAATCTCTGATCAACAAGAAGAAACCCAAAGAAAACATCCCTCAATACCTCCAAAACCTCACAATAATGCCACAAGGTTCTTGATATACCAACACACGACTGTCTACTTTGAGAAAAATTTAATCCTCTGTTTTTTGTTGCAGAATTGAGTTCACCATTCGAATGTTTACCTAATGGTGACCCTATTCCTGGTGCTCATCGTTCCAGAACTTCTAATTCTCCTGACACGCATCATTCTTCTGAAAGGTCTCTTCCTCCTGCTGAGCCTCTTTCTCGTGTCAGGTCAAGATCTCGTCCACCTGCAGAGCCTCTTCTTCGTGTCAGGTCTACGTCTCCTTCTGCCAGACCTGAATCTTCGGTCAGAATTGCTTCTCCTGCAGAGCCTTCTCTTCGTGCCAGGTCCAGGCCTGCTGCTGGCAGGCATTCTTCTTTACGTATACTTGGATTTGAACTTGGGCAAATTGGACTCATTAGGCTTATTCCGAACAGCAATCCACACCGGCGATTCGAAATTCGGAAGTACACTTTTCCTGCCGATAAACCAATCCAATTGTGTGGATTATATCATAAATTAAAGCCCATGCCAACTGAAGAACGGAAAGTATTAACAACATCCACTGGTGATGTCGTTGCAATATTGGAAAAAAATACAATTCTTCGTGGAATATATAATCACGACGGAAAACGGGCAGGCATAAACATGGAAACAGGCGAGGTTTTCGAATTGACCCAAGAATTAATCAATGAAACTCCATTAACCTGCCGTCACACAATCCCAAACAATTTTAGAATAATGAGCGTAAATGACGTTCCCCCACATCATTAATGTATCTGAAAAAAACTGTAAGCCTAAAATTAGGGTTGCATACGAGCCGAGAAATTTGGTTACCCCGCTTGACTTTACTCGGTTTGAGAAAAGTTTGTTGATATGTTCTGCTTGGTAAATATTTTATTTCGAACGTATCACCCAGCTAACACAGTTACTAGTCTGAGTAGTCACATGTTTTTAACAAGATTCAGAAAACCAGTCACTAGTGACTTCCCAGATGGTCACCCAGTGACAATATATTTCCCACTCAAAGCAATAACATGTTACAAGCGAAGCAGGTAACATTAACCTGCCATTGTAATCACATGCTTGTAACAAAGTGATGTTTGGAAACGCAACGTGCCATGACAGCTTAACCTCAAAATATACAACGTTTCGGAATTTAAATTATTAATACTATTCCAAAAATGTTGGAAAGGGACATAATTAATTAATAAATAATTTCCAGGAAAGTGAAATAATATGTGAACATATCTTTCATTAAAGAAATACCAAGATTCATCAGCTGAACCCTTACGAAAAATAAATTACATTAGAGGTTAGAACCAAAATGTGTATTTTTAAATAAAAATTAAATATTAGATTTCAAATAATTAAGTAAGATATTTGTATTCTAATGAATTCTTTTTGTACAAAAAAAGTGTAATTATTACTACGTGCAATCATAGATTAACCTCAAAACAGACAGCGTTTGAAATAAAAATTATTAATACTTTTGCAAAAATGTTAGAATGGGACATAATTAAATGATTAATAATTTCCGGGAAAGTGACATAATATTATAGACTTCCAAATTGGTAAAATAACATACGGACACATATTTTATAATCGAAATAGCGAGATTTTTCAACATAAACTTTACGAAAAAGAAACGACATTAGAGGTTTTAGAAACAAAATTTATATGTAAATACAAATTAAATATTAAATTTCATGTAATTAAATACAATATTTATCTCCTAATAAATTCTCTCTATACAAAGTAAGTGTAATTATTAGCCCTAGAAGGACTATATGGGGTTATACTATCCTCTAAGGACTACATGGGGTGATACAGAACCACAAACTTGTACCGTGGCACAGTGCTTTTTATTTGCAGCAAAAAAACTTTAATATAGTGAATTTTCTTTGATTTTTTATGAAGAAAACAATGGTAATAATTATATTCTGTTTATTTTACAAAAAATTTCAAATAATTAGTTTAAACAAAAAAAAAACACAAAAATTCCGCAAAATTGACTTTTTTATAACAAATAACTTAATTTCTCAACAATATTACCGATTTAAAAAAATCAAACGGGATTCAAAGGAAGAATAGTCACGCTTTAAAGTTATATAAGCCACTCTTTCTCTTTCTTAAAAAAACATAATTATTTCAACATATGAAGTGGAGAGAACTAGAGGAATATGATAAATGGCAAAAATGTTTACAAAATAACAATAAAATTAATTATTCAAATTGATATTTATTATAAATTACTCAAAATGATACAAAAATTAAAAAATGAGGAAATAATACCTTACATAGGTTAATTTATTGTTCAGCGGAGCAATTAGAGCACAGAACGTTTGCACAAGGCAAACTGCCCCTGAATTTTGACCTCTGGAGCCCTTCTGAGCAGGGGTGCCTGTTCTTCAAATTCACGCTTAAAATATCCAACTGAAACAGTTATAATATCAGATGCTAAAGCTTTAAATGATCCTCGAAATTCAGAAATTTACCATACCTCATTTTTTTATTTTTTTTATTTTTTACACTTCGTTTTTTCAAATTCGTGCTTAAAATATTTAATTGAACCGCTTTAACAAAAAAACTAAAATTCACTTACCAAAACAATTCTCGTACTCGAAAGATTATGTGGGGTTACGCGTCACCCCAAGCGATATTCATAGACGCACAGAACTTACAAAACGCACTACTGACCTCAATCACTGACAAAAATCGACTGACGTATAGTTGAAGTGAATTATGGTTAGGGTCCCGCACCCAACAATAGCTGTCCACAGTCAGAAACGCACTTCAAAATTTGAATGGGGTGCCGTATAACCCCGTGTAGTCCTTCTAGGGTTAATATTATGATGTTGAAAATATGAAGCTGCCTCTAAAAGTTTTCCATAATAGATATATACATGTATATGTATATGCATATGTATATACAGGGTGACTAAAAAGTCCCGGGACGGTTGGATATTTCCTCAGGTAAAATATTTTTCAAGAAAGTGAAGGTCATTCCTGAAGTGAAGGTCATTCATGGCTTTTTGAAGGTCAACTTTGTTTTTTTAAATAGAAACTCCCTTTTTTCACATCTGCAATCGATAGAGCGAAAAATACTACGTTCAGGTACGTACCCAAGTCATAGGTCAATTGTAACGTTCCAGGTCAGTTAAAGGTTATTTGAAATTAACGAAGTTTTCCAAGAGGTCAGTGTAATTCCTGAAGTAAATTTCAACGAGAAATTCATTGGTGAGCTCTGTATTGATCTTGGTGATAATCTTCAAGGTCTTTTTCAAGGTTTTTTCCAAGCAGTTTACGTTTACGTTTAGCATTACCCAAAGGAAACAAAATTTACTACGTCCACGTCGTTGTTCCTGGGTAATGCTAAACGTCAACGTAAACTGCTTGGAAAAAATCTTGAAAAAACCTTGTAGATCATCACCAAGATCAATACAGAGCTTACCAATGAATTTCTCGTTGAAATTTACTTCAGGAATTACACTGAGCTCTTGGAAAACTTTG
>CAKNYM010051981.1:105828-176229 GCA_932195095.1 Andricus curvator
AAAAAAGGGGGTTTCTATTTAAAAAATCAAAGTTGACCTTCAAAAAGCCATGAAGGTCAACTTCAAGGTCAAAATGAAGGTCACCGTTGAATTCCTCATTGAAATTTACTTCAGGAATGACCTTCACTTTTTTGAAAAATATTTTACCTGAGGAAATATCCAACCGTCCCGGGACTATACAATACGTATTTTATCCATAACAATATGCAGCAATTAAAAGCTTTTTAAGAATTTTGAAAGGTTTGAAAAAAATGTTTTCGAGATTCCTAGGGAAATGGAAAATGATTTTTTATTTTGAAAAATTAATTTTAAGAAAATAATTCGTAAGATTTCAAAAGATTCCCAAAATTGTCAAATAAGAATCTGGACGGTTTCAATAATTTTTTTATCATTTTGTAGGATTTTTTGAATATTTAAGGAAAAATTCGAATCCGTTTAGAAGATATTTAGATGTTTTAAGAAAATTTCCAGAATAACTTAAAGTTTGGAAAGATTTCCAAATTTTAAAACAAAATGTAGATTTTTTAAGATTTTGAAACAAAATGTTAAAGTTTTTTAAAGGATTTTGAAATAAGATGTTGAAGTTTCTTAAGTATTTTAAAAGGTTTTAAGATAATAAAATTTTTTTCTTGATGTTTCTCGAAAAATTATTTTTTATTGGGAAAAAATAATTTACAGGGAATATTTAAAAATATTTCCAATATTAATAAATATATAAAATAAATAAATAGAAATAAATAAATAAAATATTAATATTTCCATTATTAAATTTTTTATGTATGAATGAGAATTAAACAGAAATTCAATTAGTAATTAATATTCATTTGAAACTACTGAAAGTATGATGCACTTTCTAATTTAAACTCGAATTTAAAAAGGGTTTAGTTGAAAAAAATTTTAATTGTTCAAGTCTTTAATGTTTCTATTTTAAAACTGCTTCAAATGATATAATTTAGAAAATTTACATATTTATTGATTCATTGTTCAATTTACAGGTTTGGAAACGATAACGTGGATTTATATTTTTTTAACTGAATCTGAATCTTTGAACTGTAAAATTTATAAAAGTTAAACAAATGTTATTTTGCAGTATAAATGCATTTAATTAAAATTTTGTTAATTAAAAAGTAATAATAGCTTTCATTTTATACGTTTAAAGAATTGAGCGTTTCAATAAAAAAATTTAATTTCAATTTTAAAAGTTTATAATTCAAGAGTTTTTAAATTTTATTGAGCGTACAAAAGAGAACGGGGAAGTAAATATTATCAGTTTTTTTTCAGTTATATGAATGTAATTTTTCTAAGATTCTTGAGAAAGTTCAAAACGATTTTTGAAGATTTCAAATGTATTGAAAAACAAACTAGAAAATTTTGATGAAATTTTTTTTTATCACAGGATTTTACAAAATTTTTGGAAAAAATCGGGTCCGCTTAAAGGATATTTAGGACTTTTAAAAGTTTGAAAGAAACTTAAAACTATATTATAAATTTTCAGAAACCTTTTCAAATTTTCAAATATTTTTAATCTCTTCAAAACTTCTAAAATTCCTAATTATATTTTAAACTGATTCAAATTTTTCTTACAATTTGGAAAAATCTTCCAAAATTAAAAAAAATTGCCTTGAAGTCTTCCATATTTGTTTCGACATTTTTAGAAACCTTTTAAAATCTGTTAAAATTTTCTTTAAAAATTAAAAAATTATTTCAAATTTTGCGAGGAATCTTAAGAAAGTTCTTTGTATAGTTTTGAAACCTTTAACAATTCTTAAAAAGCTTATAATTTTTTCAAAATCTTCCTAAATCTACATTTTGTTAAAAATGTTTAAAAATCTTTTCAAACTAAAATTACTTTGAAGGCTTTTTGAAACTTGTGCACCCCCTAAATATTTTGTAAAATGATTCTATTCTTTTTTTAAATTTGTCAGAATTAAACAAATTGCCTTAAAATATTCCAGATGCTTTTTGACGATTTTGGAACTTTTTTCAAATGTTTTGTATACCATTAAGCCATTTCCCTTTCGGGGTAGGCGTGACACTACCCGATTCGGGTAGTGTTTCTAGGTTGATAACTTGTAGTAAATAACTACAAGTGTGGGCTCACCACACCCACGATGTGCCAACAGCACTCAGTTTTCTCGAATGGTCACCCATCCAAGTGCTAACCGCGCCCAACGCTGCTTAACTTCAGTGATCTGACGAGAACTGGTTTTTTCAGCGTGGTATGGCTGTTGGCATTTTGAGATTTTGAAAGATTTTGAAATCTTTTAATATAATTCTCTGAAAATTAATTTTTGAAAATAAAAATCATTTGAAATTTTGTTAAACTTCTGCACAATTAAAAAAATTATCCTATCATTTTCTAGATTCTTTTTCGACATAATTTGAAATATTCAAAAGTAAAAACTTAACTTTTCAAGATAAAACCGAAATCATTTAAAATTTTCCCAGAAATACTACTGTCAGTACCAGTAATTTGTTGGTTGCTGCTACAAGTGAGGTAGCAAAATGTTAAAACCAGAATTATTTACCAATTTTAATAGGTCATTTACAATAAAAATATTCTCTTTATTAATACTGCTTAGGAACATTTATAATTCAATTTTATTTTTTAAGTTAATTTCAGTCTACAATATTATAATTTCAAATTTTTCGATTTTAAATGATTTAGATTCAAAATTTGGTGCTTTTAGAAATGACACTTATTACACTAAATTTAATTACACTAATTGAAAAAGTTGTAAAATATCATAGACTAGAAAAACATGTTAAACTATTATGTTTTTTGAATAAAAAAATTGATTTTATATAATTTAGACTGATTTAAAATTAACGTGTTCAATTAAAAAAAATACATCTTGAAACCAGTTTAACTAAAAAAGGTGATATTGCTTAACTTAGAAACTTGTCAGTTTCCAAATTTTAAAGATGTATGTATTAGCAATGTTTAGTTTTTGTATCATTTTGAAGGAGTTTTAGTCTCCAATATTTTAATTTTGAATCTTTCAATTTTTCATTATTCAGGCTCAAAATTTTGGGTTGTCGAAATTACACTGATGAGCAATTAGCAATTACTTTACTCATATCAGAAAAGTACCTACATTTTTTCATCTTCAGATTTTTAATACAAAAGCCTATTAAAAAAATATTAATTATAAAATAATTTTATCGTATATTTGAAAGTTACATTTTACAGTTGAGTTAAATCGAACGATTGTTCTAACTTGCTGGAAAATTGGCCAAATGCTGTAATTTTATACAATTACTGTAAACCTATAAAAGTTCTACAAAAAAAAAGCACGAGCCAAAGATTAAGGGAATACTTACAAATTATAAATATAATAATTTTTCCGTTACTCTTCATTATTTTAAAAATATCTTCTTATAAAATTGACTAGCACCTTGAACTTATTTTTCGTAAGATTTTGATAGAATAATTCAGTAAACAGATGTAATATCTGTTCTAATAGATACGGCATAATTGAATAATGTAACGAGTTAATTTTATAAAATAACAATTACGGTTTTTGCAATATTTTGTTTTTTACTTAACTATATAATTATTTTTAAAAATTCGTCCTTCAAATCCTTTAAAAATTATTTGTTATACACTGCTATACCCTGTTATACACATCGATATTAAAAAGTAATATGTATACCATTAAGCCATTTCCCTTTCAGGGTAGGCGTGACACTACCCGATTCGGGTAGTGTTTCTAGGTGCATAGTTTTCTTGTAGTTATAAATAACTACAAGTTTGGGCTCACCACACCCATAATATGCCAACAGCACACAGTATTCTCGAATGGTCACCCATCCAAGTACTAACCGTGCCCAACGCTGCTTAACTTCAGTGATCCGACGAGAACTCGTTTTTTCAGCGTGACTTGGCCGTTGGCAAGGTGCCTTCACTAAAATCGAAAACAATACTTGCTCGCCCCAAACGTAAACAATCGGAGCCCTATGAATCATTTCTGTTGGTTTCGGATGCATGCTAACATTTGAGGTAATTAAACCGCTGAGGGTATTGACCGCTTTGTTGTTATGCTACTTTTTGTCACGCATGACTGAGCACCACCTCTTTCTCGGCCTCGCGGTGCCCTCATCGCCAAAATGTGGAGAACTGAAATACTAGGTATGTTTTTAATAGGATTTACTTGAGTGGTATGCTTTTATTTTTCAGGCAAAAATTCTGTAGTTTTTCAAAAAATAATGTGACAACGGTCTTTGAAAATCGGAAAGCTAACTCAACAATATTCAGATTTTAATAATTTGTCATTCGTAAATTCGTGAAATTTCCTGAATTATCAGAACTTCCTGTATTCTAACTACTTCAAAATAATAAAAAGTATTTAGAGGAATTCAGAAGAATTGAAGAAATTCTCGGAATTCAGAAAATTCCAAAGATTTGAAGGAATTCAGGGGATTTAGAAAATTCAATGAATTTCAAGAATTTCAGGAATTCAGGAAATTTGAGAAAGTTAGGAAATTCAGAAGAGTCAAGGACTTCAGGGAATTTATAGAAACCAAAGATTTAAGAAAAATTAAGGATTTCGGAGAATTCAAGGAATTCAAGGACTTGAGAGATTACAACTATAAAATATAATTATTATTTTCACAGGATACAATTTTCGGAAGATTTAAAAATGAATTCAAACCATTTTCCATATTTCGTTTGATTTTGAACGATTTCAGTTTGCAATCATTGAACAAAAGCATCTTTGCGGACTAACTTCGTGTTGCGAACAAAATGTTTTGAAAAGAACAGAATGTTTTAATTTAAGAATTTTAAATTAGATTAAAATCAAATTCAAAATCCTATTTAACGTCCAATACTCAAGTTAATGTACAGAATTCCTGAAAATAGAAACCAATTCCTCTTCCAGAATGTCTTAGATGCGAAAACTTGTAGATATTATTAGTAATACAGTGTTTAATGTCCTGCGACTTTATCTCAACGAATTTCTTTCACCTTTGTCAGTCAGTGTCTCATCCACACCACATTTTCGAGGATTCTCTTATTACTTACTTTGTCCATTAGCGTTTTACCGCACATATTGCGCAAGAATTTCATGCCAATCGCGTTAATTATACACTTATCCTTTTCTTGGTAGGTCCAGGTTTTGCTACCGTACACCGTAGCGGGTTTGTCCTAATTCCATTTCTGAGTTTAAAAGAGTATGACTCCCCCCCACACCTATTTACAAGCAAAACAGTCCAATTTTCAATGATAATATCAAAATTTCAACAACAGTTGACCTTTTAAATGTAAAATTACAGTTTCCCTCAAATTTGATACTTATTGAAACAAAGTACTTATCTCTAAAAAAGCTGTCCCAATTATCATTCATTCCAATATAATACAGTAAAAGTTGCCCAAAGGTTTTCTCAGTGTATCTTTGACGATCGAAAGTTGGTCGTCGATTGCCCATTGCACTTATCATGGACTCACAAAGATCTTTCTCAGTGATGATTTGATTTTTCACTTCTTTGATATTGATTTCGTTGTTTCCAATGAAAGTCATACTGGTCGCGATAAGGCTCAAGTTTTTTTAGAGAATTCTCTATAAATATAGAGGAAAAAACAAATTGCATTGCATAACTGTGTGCAACGATTCTGCTGATACGAAGTTCATGGAAGAACTATCTACGATATTGTTTGACTTGGATGCCGAAGATCGACATTACCGTTGCACTGCACACATTTTGAATCTGGGTGCCCTAGCAATGTACACTATCCTGGATATAGATGACATCAAGAAAACCGATGAGAATGCTTTTTGCAGTGAAGCTGACGGCCAGATTGATGCCGAACAAGAATATAATGAAATACTTATTGGTTCCTAAATTAACATAAAAAATGCGTAAACCAAAGATAGAAGTTTGACTACCGCTCGACGAACAGATGTTAATCCAGGACAAATTACTTTTTACTTTCAGAATATTTTTAAGCATATTAAACCTAAAACTGAGCTCTAATTATTCTTTAACAACCATAACTAAAAAGAATGCTTAAATTTAAACTAACTGCTCTGAGACCACAGTATTTAGACACCCATTAACTGTTCTCGGTTTGGATAATGATAGTAATTCTACTATGATTGAGTAAAACGTGAATTTACAAAGTCATACACGATGTTGTAAAAATTTCATGAGCTAATTGTGAATATTGTTGTAGATTGGCATTGGTTAAAATTTATTAACAAGAATGTGTAAAATGAATTTCTTTACGGTTATGTATGGATAATGAGAGAAATTTATTTTCAAAATGGATCAGATAAGGAAGAAAAGATATCAAGAGGCAAAGAAACGAAAACAAGGATTACGGAAGGCGAAAAAATCCCGCAAATAGCACGCAATTGGCAGCTTCAACATATTCCAAGTAAAAAGATAAGATACATAAATATAAAGATAGATTTTCATGAGAACTCTATGTTTCTCTATGAACCGAAGTTCCATTTACGACATTAGATAATTTCGCAATGAAAGTTTGACTTCTGGTTTTAAATTATGAAATAGTTCTCCGAAAAAGGAATAAGGCAAATACTTCCTAGTCACCCAACTATCTTTTCATTGAACGTACTGCATATTATCCAATTTTGATTTTCCTTAGATTTGTTTTTAACATGCATAATTTTTAATGTATACCAATTGGACTTCCGGTTCGGGTATGGAGACGAGTAGACGTGCGTGAGATCGGTGAAGCATTTTGGTAAGATAAAGACGGTAATGAGAGTAGTAGTGTAATGGTGAAGTGAAGAAAAAGGAGAGGAAGTGGTTAGAAAAAGGTGGAAGTGAATGTGTGGATGAGGAATCGGTGGAGAAGGTGCAAGGAGGAAAGTAAAAATTGGCACGTGTGAGTTTGGAGGCTAGGGGTCGAACCGGAAGGGCAAAGAGAAGAGGCGCTGGAGCTTGCGTGGAGAGAGCGTCAACTGTGACGAGAAGGTAGCTTGACTACAGCGGTAATTTCAGCAGTGGAGAAGAAGAGAGTGGGAAAGAGAAATCACAGCGGGCAGGAGGAGTGAGAAAGTGTGTAGAGGGACAGTGTTGTTAGCAACAGCCGAACAGCGAGATGAATGGTGACGGTGAGAAAAGGAAAAGTAAGATGGAGGCTTGGGGGGAGGTGATAAAAGTGGAATCGGAGAAAGAGAGGGAACGAGCGAACCTTGAGTACCAGAGAGAAAGGGAGGTGTTACTGGAGGAGATGGTGAAGATGCGTATAAGCATCCAGGAGCTCCATGTGAAAATCGAAGGAACTATGGAGGAGGCGAGCGCAGCGGAGCCTAGGAAAGAGGGAGAGCAGTCCACAATGGAAAGTGAGACAAAGGTGAAAGATGCGAGCTGCTGACGGAGGAAAATGTGAGCTCGTGGAAGAATCCCACAAGGGCTTTGACGAAGGAAGAGTGGGTGGTGGAGAAGGAGGACAGAGCGGCGAGAAGGAGAAACCTGAAAGTGCTGGGTGTCAGTGGAGACGATTGTGAGGTAGTGAGCGTAGTGGGGAGCCTAGCGCCACGCACACAGAGGGTGGCGAGAGTTGAGCAGTCATGGAAGGTGGATGGGGGTTTGATGCTCAAACTGAAGTCGATGGAAAATAAAACGGAGCTACTGGATACAAGAAGTAACCTCTAGAACTCCGGAATTTGGATTGAAGAAGATTGGACGGAGAGAGAGGAGTTGGTGGAAGATTGTCTTCGAAAAGAGAAGGAGAGGCTGGAACGGACAGGCGCCGAGGTGAAGTTAAAATACATGAAAGCGAAAGTAGGGGAGACAATATGGAAATGGAACGAGAAGGAAGGCTGAATGGAGGTGATATCCGGCTAGAGGAAAAAGAAGTGGACCATTAGGAAAAGAAGAGATGGAACAAGTAGAGAGTGGTGAAGAAGATTAAGTGTAAAGCAGAGCAAGGTGGTTGGTGGTTGTTGTGAGGGTATGTGTTGAATGGAAGTGGATCGAAGAGTGGGTTAGGATGTGATGTACGTCGGAGAGTGAAATGCGGTAAGGAAGAAAAAAATTGCTATTTTTCACAGATTAGAAGGAGGGAGTTTTTGTTACTGCTAGATGAGAGGGGTAAAGAGAAGAAAGCGAAGAAAGTGAAAGGAGGTAGATACTATAGTAAGAAGTGACTATAGTAAAGGAAAGAGGGTGAAGTAGTTTAGAGGTAGGGCTTCCATTTCCGCTTACAGAATGAGGTGTGAGGTTCTAGAGAAGTAGGTTAAGTTAGGGTAAGAAGTTTGTGAGGAGAAGCTTTGTAATGGTTTTTTGAAGACTCTCAAACCCGTAACAGGGAGAGAGTATAATAAATATACATACATACATAATGTATACCAATTATCTTCAGTTCATTTGAAATATTTTTCTTCTGTTTCTACTACGCTTGCTAAAATACTTGAAACATTAATTTCGCTTCTATTTGACCTTGATAGTGCATCTGGAACATGGCCCTAACTTTATTTTCAATAAAATATTTTGTAATCGTACTCAAAAAGCTCCATGGCCTATCTTGATTGTCTGCCTGTTGGATTCTTTAAATTATGAAGCCATTTAAGGCAATATGATCTGTCATAGCCTTAAAAGAATTTCCCCCTGAATATGGCCTAAACTTTTTTATGTCCCAGACTACGGCTAAGCTCCTCTACTTTTGAAACCTATAACGTAGTTTTCACCGCTTATTGTTTGAGTTGATAAGGCTCCTAATCCTGTATCACGAGCATCGATTTTAAGTTGAAATGAATCTTGAGTAAATGTTAAATGACCGTAAATGCCTACTCAGACTACTCTTAGGTGCCGAATTCTTGGAATTATACTCCCCTACAGCCTGTTTTTTGTCTAAGAAAACGTAAAATAGGTTTAATTTTATATTCGTCTACCTGTAGTCCTTTTTCATTCACTTTGAATCCTAAGCATTTTACCTTGGAACTTCCAAATTCACAGTTATCTACACACATTTTTAAATCTGCATCTTTGATTTCATCTGGAACAATTTTTAAATATTTGTAATGTTTTTCAAAATTTGTCGATACTATAATTATATAATCCAGATAGCAAAACACATGGGGTTTCAAATCTGGTGTTCATATTTTTTCCATCAGGCGCTAAAATGTAGCAGAAACATTTGAATCATTCAACAAATTTGAATCGTAAATGCTGTCATCGGTTTAGATTCTTCGTTTATCGTATTTGATAATATGCCAAACGAAGATGGATTTTTTACATGTATATTGCTGCCCTCAATGTGTCTAATATTTATGACATTATAGGTATCGGCTATCAATACTTTTTGTGATTTTATTTACTTTAGGATTGGGCCAATCACTTTCAGATAGATGGTTATATCATTTTTTCTTTTAACAGTCTATCTACTTCTTCATACATGAACTCAAAAATTTGAGGGGATACATGATAATAGTCCTGCCTAATTGGTTCGTGACGCTGTGCATATATTATGTGCTTTGTTAGGTATAAGGTCAGTTTAAGTTCTGTTCGACTGAATCTACTGTCTTACTTTTTATTACATATTCTTAGTGCACGTGCTGTGTATCGTTCAATTCAATCATACCTTCGCTAACATTTTTCTTTACTTTTCCCTTGTGAATTGGTATTTATTTTGCTCTTTCTCTTTATTTTATTGCTGCATCGCTGATATCATAGGGTTTAGGGTCTCTGATGCCATGCACGGAAGCGAATACTTTGCATGGTTTCAAATCTGTTTCTGTTCCTTGTATTTGATTTCGCAATCTAACCTTTGATCCCAATTTTTATTGCTTCTCATCTTTCTTTTTATTATCAATTCTCTTAGTATTTTTTTTACCTGTTTCTGTGTTTCTACTGGATTCAATTTTATCGCATATTTAATTTGTGGTAATTTTGGTAACCACCAAATCCTTTTTTCATAATCCATTTCAGGCTAATTTTCTCAAGCACATCCGTTTCTAATGTATCAGTATCAGGATCAGACCTTGTATTTTGAACTTCTGGCCATTCGAGATTATAAGTGTATTGTTTATTGGTTTCTTAATTTCATTTTCTAATCTCTTCTCTGTATCTATACATTTTTTCCGATGCATGAGTGAGTTGCACGGGTGTCAAGTAACACTCTAAATTTATGATTCATTTCACCTTTTTATTATTCCTATTCTTTCCTTGATCCAAACTTATATTAATTTTATTCTGTGCCTGATTATTAAATTTATTTCTTCTCTCCTAGTTTGTTATTATTCTCTTCCGCATTGCAGAAAAGCGCTGGTATTAATATTGTTTGAAAATGTTGGATTTTCCCTTCCCTATTCTGATTTTTGCTTTTACTTTCATCATGTCATGTCTTCATCATGTCATCTTCATCGTCTTCTTAATATAAAATATTTAATTTTGGCTTCTAATTTTTAATCTTGCTTATTTTATTTCCCATTCTCGTCCTGAAATTTGTAATTCTGCAAAACTCGAAAAGGCATTTGACTTTATATTCACTTCGTAAATTTTCATAAGTTTTTTTTTATTCTCATTCGAGGCTTTGACGTGGCAACAACTTTTCAAATAACTGCTCAACTTCTGGTATGAAGGCGTAAATGTCCTGAACCTTTTTCTGATTACAAAATTTTATTAAATTTTTTATAATTTCAGAATATATTTTGTTCAAATATGTTTCTTGAAAATCATTAATAAGCTGATCTAAATTTGACTAATTATCTCTATTTACTTGAAACTAACTTAGCGCTTCCTCTTCAAAAATTGCATAAATGTAAAATTCAAAGAGCTCTTAAAATAAGAGAAAATGAGTTGCAAAAAATGGATCGCCGTGAAAGATGCAATTTGAAATCATTATATTTTGATGGGAAAAAAGATATAACTTCGACACAAAGCAAACAAGATGACAAATTTCACAGAAGCTCCGTAACAGAAGAGCACGTAGTTTTGTTGGAAGAGCCTAATGCACATTACATTGGACAGATAAGTCCTGCTTCAACTACTGCGCAAAGTATTACAGAAGGTATGTTTCATTGGATCAGTTTCGAAGTGTTTTTTCTAAGTATTCTTTTATTTTTTCTAGCAATGTTCGATTACTTTGATCGATTTGGGATTACCACAATCGATTTAACTGCCGTCGGCTGCGATCGTACGGCTGCAAATACAGGACATAACGGTGGCATAATTTCTTTAATAGAAAAGCATCTGGAACGGTCTGTTCAGTGGCTTGTGTGTCTGCTTCACATGAATGAATTTCCTTTGCGGCATCTATCCCAACATCTGGATGGCGTAACTAGTGTCCCAGACAGTTTCTCCGGTAATATTGGCAAACAGTTTTCTAATTGCGAGCTGCCTGCTGTTGTTTTCTTTCAGGCACTTCCAACTGAATTACCAAGAGATTGACCCCAAGACTTTGAGTGTAGATCAGCAGTATTGGTTACTGATATGCAAATTGTAGCTGGTGAATGTCCAGAAGACTTAGCCAATCGAAAATATGGAAACCTGTGTCATTCAAGATAGTTGACCTTTGGTGCTAGAATGTTGCGACTTTACGTTGCCGCAAGGATTCCGTCAAAAAAACTTGTCAACTATGAAATAGTACGTGATGAAAGTTTACGCACCGATGTGGCTCACCATCAAAGCCAATCCTTCTTTTACTCAATGTGCAAAACATGTGTGGAAAGAAGTAAAGCTTTCTCGGTATTTGAATAAGTCTCTGAAAGCAGTCTTCGATCCAGTCTTATAAAGGAATGCGTACTTCTGCCATCCTCAGAATCCTTTGCTTGCGATGTTGGCCAATCACTGAAAAAATGTCAGAAAGGTAGCAGTTCGTAGAATTCTTGAAGCGAGAAAAGAAGCTTCTAACAAACAAGGTAGAATCTTCAAAGTCCTAAGTCTACTATTTAATGCAGGGGACTACACGAAAATCATTGCCTGGCATTGACTGGACAAAATGTCGTCTGATGAGTGAATCTCTTCTAACTGCTCATCTTTCTCAAGAAAGTCTCAACGATATCGTTCAAAATGGCTTGAGATCAGAAGTGAACAAATGGAAACTTCCTTATCATACTCAAACCGCAGAAAGAGTGATTAAAGTTGTAAGCGAAGCGTCCTAGAGGGTCATAGGAAACAATGCAACAGATGGTTACATAAGGACTAAGATACATGCACAACGAACCACGCCTTTTTCAAATCAAAGACATATTGTATCTGAAATTATTTTATCAAAAAGAAGACAAGTAGGTACTTAATAAAATCGATTTTTTCATAGCCAGAATTTTAATGTTAAACTAGGCACACGGGCTGTTTCTATGTTATTTCACTAACAATACCATTGAAAAAAAGATTATTACTCAGACTGGACGTCTTCATTTACTTAGTACTTATTCACTAGCTCTGAAAATTTTTTTTCGTATAGAATATACCTTAGAAAGTCTAGAAATGAAAAAAAAGTAATTCCATTTAATACAGATTTCAAGATTATAAAAAATAGATATTAAAATTTTATATTAAATATATAAAAACATGATTATCTCTTCCAGAATAATATCTTAAAATCTGGCAAAAATTGAGAAACATATTTTGCTCGCGCGCGTTACCTAGTATTAAATTGATAGATTCCACATTCAGTGCACTTCATGGACGTCCCAATGGACTGCTTTCAGGCATGGTATTATTTGCGATTTCTTAAATTAGTCATTTTGGATCCACCCTATTGTCCACTGTATGTATTCAATAATTATAAACATTTATATAAATTTGATTGTCAGTAAAAATAGGACCATATACAATTTCAAACATATATTTTATATGAATATATTGGTCTTGATTGTACACTCCTGATGGGCTGAATTATCGTTTCTAATGTTATCTGTTAAATTAAAAATATCAATTTCGTGTTGTTTGAAAAATACTTGATATCAAAACGTCAAAATTCAAAATCAGTATATAACATCTCTCTCGGAAAGACAAGACGATTCGATAAGATCAAAACAAAATATTCGCCCAGTAGGACATATCGGAAAAACTTTTTTGGTACCGATTGAAGTCGAGCGAGGTAACCGATTTTCTCAACTGGAATGCAATACTGATTTCCGTTTTACATTATTTTCAAATCAATTGATGGTGTTGACGAATGTGGTTTACATTTATTATTTTAAAATTGTTTGTGATTCTGTTACGAGAGCTTAATGGAGTTTCGTTGGTTAAATCTGAAGTCAATTCGAAAACCGCACCGCTTTCCATGTTTATGCCCGCCCGTCTTCCAGCGTAATTATATATTCCGCGAAGAATTGTATTTGTTTCAAATATTGCAACGACGTCACCAGTGGATGTCGTTAATACTTTTCTTTCTTCGGTTGGCATGGGCCTTAATCTATTATAAATTCCGAGAATTTGAATTGGCTTATCAGCAGGAAAAGTGTATCTTCGAATTTCAAATCTTCGGTTCGGATTGGTTTTAGGAATAAGCCGAATAAGTCCAATGTGTTGTCGTTCAAATCCTAACATGCGTGAAGTAGGATGCCTGGCAGAAGGAGACCTGGACCTGATACGAAGAGAAGGCCCTGTACGAGTAGGAGACCTGGACCTGACGCGAAGAGGAGGCTCTGTAGGAGGAGGAGACCTGGACCTGGCACGAAGAGGAGGCTCAGCAGGAGAAAGAGACCTTTCATGAGAATGATGCCTGTCAGGAAAAGTTAAAGTTCTGGGACGAGGAGTACGACTTTTGGCGTTATAATGATGTAAATAGTCCAAATGTGAAGTCAATTCTGCAACAAGAAACGGAGGATTACATTTTCCTTAAAGTAGACAATCATATGTTGAGATATCATGAAGTCTTTGTGGCAATATTCTGAGGCAAGTTTGAAGGCATTAAGGGGTGACTGCCCCAAATAGTTTATAAAAAAAAGCCTCAGAACGATGATGCAAAAAGTTGACAGCTACAGTAATAATTATAAATGTGATTGTAATTGTCAAGATAATAGTGGCCAACACGGTTGTCTACTGTTTGCAACGTTAACATCCAATTAGGTCATTAAAAAGGCTTTTGAAAATGTAATATTTTATATAATATTGCAATTATAAATATTTTATCCAAAATTCCAAATATTGTGGTGGTTCGAAAATAACTTCATAGCCTAGCGAATGTTTCGGCCATTTGTTTAAATTCTTTACTTCAATCGAAACACCACAGATTGTGATCACTGATAAACTTCAGAGAGAATCATAATTACTAAGCTACAATTTTACCTTTTTTATAAGAATAGAAGTCCTGCACGTTTCATAAATATATGTACCTCATGGAGAACATTTATAACATCATAGAACGAAGGGTGTTCGGTGAAAAAATTAGTTTCTAAGGCCTTTTCAAAAAATCTTTGCACCGAGTTTAAAGACTTTCACACTGTTTTTCTTTCGTGAACTGGGAAAACCCAAAATGAGATCACCCTACGGGGAGTCCAGACGCGAAAGAAATAATCGCAGACACAAGGAAGCAAATTAAAGGCAAAAAATTCGTGTACTTCAACAGGAACTTGGTAGTCCACCCCGTTCCTATGGTTACCCATCACGGTCCCGACGACATCATCATTCGCGATCTACATCGCGAGGATTTCGTAGATCTAGGTATCCAAGCTCATCATCGCCATGTAGTCGTCGCGATTGTAGTGGAAACTCCGAAAGAAGCTATGACAGTCGATATGGGTCAAAATCATGTAGCAGGAGTTTGGAGAGGGATTCACGTCGATATCCTTCTGGCAAAGACGGTGATGAGTGCTACCCGAGAGGAGTACCACCCCGTAGCCGTAGCAGATCATCATTGCGCGAGAACGACACAAACTCACGTACGCAAAAGGTTGATAGCACCACCACAGGTAGCCAACTTAGATATGGATAAAGGTGATCCGTCAGCGAGTACTCTCGATCAGAATACGTTCAAATTGCTTGGAGAAGATCCAAAACTCGAAATTCCTGGGCCAGGCTTGCACCCTCAATTAGCAGAAAATGGAATTAAATTCTAAAGTCAGGATTAACCAACGAGGTAAAGAAAGTGCTATCAAGTGAGTATCCGGTTCTAGAAAATAGCAACATTTTTCAGGGATCAACTGTTAGCGGTGAAATTAAATTTTTTATGTCGAGTCTTTTCATTGAAAAGGGCTCCTACCAGCGCAGCGTCCCAGCCGGCGACAGCTCAAAGCGGGTATTAATGCAATTGATCAAGCCTTAACAGCGGCATCAGATGTGAAAGCCACTAACGATATCGCAAATTTTGAATCAAAGATTATTCCAAATCCTGGAGATGCAGGACGATTGCTGACAGATTTACATAGTGAAATGTCACTAATAAGGCGCTCGTTTATTAATCAGCAGTATTTCAACCAGGCATCTTTTCATCGTGGCAACGTTCATAGCGGTAATTTCAACTCGGTAGCCCCCCCCCCCCTCCCGGAAGAAATACAATCCGAAAACATTGAAAGCTAAAGCCAGGACCAACCAAGTCGCGGTCGCCATCTCTAAATGTAAGTACAATCGCTGGTCTCCTTAAAGATTATTTGGCAGAATGGAGACGCACTATATCTGACAAAATTATCCTACAATACGTTAAAGGGTACAAAATACCATTTTGTCGTAAAGTGACGCAAAATTCAACATTTGCTGAACCTGACCTATCATCGTCGGCGCGTTTGCATTTTGTAGAAGCGATAGAGACATTGTTAGAAAAAGGCGCAGTTAAAGAGTGTGCGCCATGCAAAGATCAATTTATTTCTTTGTATTTTCTAAGGCTTTTCGATTGTTAGGAGAAAATTAATATATGGGAAAAATATATATCTTTGGTTTCAATTCCAGGGTACATCATATGCATTTGCTTGTCTACCGTTTGGTATTTGTACGGCGCCATACATTCACACAGAATTATTGAAGCTCACATATTGATATCTGAACGGTACAAGTCTGTAATTTATTCACATGATTTTTTCCTTATAGGAGAGTCAAAAAATCAGTGTTGAATCAACATTAAAAAAATGAGAGACCTGTTACAATCTCTGGAATTTATTATAAATGAAAGTAAATGTGAGCTCATCCCCTCTCGAATTTGCAATTTTTCAGGTTTTACATTAAACTCAGAAGTTTTCTGTTTCAGCCCTGCTATCAAATATAGTTCATTATATATCAAATCTATGGAAAGATGCAAATATATTTATTCGCAGAAATCAAGCAGGAATTATGAAGCAGAACTATATTCATCTGAAGTGGTTTATATTGACCTAGATTGGTGTATTAAGAAACTGGTAACAGCAGTCAATTCAATTAAATGTCAAACTTATGACTCAACTATATTTACAGACGCATCTTTGACGGGCTGGGGTGTAACCATAGCGGATTACTATGCTTTACTCTGTTTTGCCACAAAATGCGATCTTGTGCAATTTTGTGACGAATTGATAATATCACGGCTACAAGTGACATTATTAAAATGGGGAGTATTCAATTTCCGAAGCAATTTCCGAAGTTTCTAAATCCTAACGCTGTAGTCGTAGACGTTTTTACCACATAATGGTCGGAACTATATCTTTAGGCGTTTTCTCCTTTTTCCATAATTTTATGCACTTTACAAAAAATCAGGAAAGATAAAGCAAAAGGAGTTTTGGTCGAACCAATGTGGTCCACACAAGCCTGGTTCCCCATGTATCAGAAGTTTCTCGTGTCTGAAGTAGTTTTATTAAAACCACAGAAAAATTTACTCACGTCTCCTTTCAGATACATACATCCAGAGTACAAATCGCTTATCCTGGCTATTGGGATTTCATGAGCAATGCCTTCAAACGTGAAGGAACACCGGAATCAGCGTTAGAGGGAACACTGAAGTCATTATCGGTGTCAACTATACAACAATGAAACATGACATTAAAACTGTGATGGAATCACTGCCAAGAAAAAGGAATCTGTCCTTACGAAGCGTCAGTATCAAATGTAATTGTTTTTCTAGCAAACTGGTTAGATAATATCAAGGATTATGGTACCCTGAATAGTTATCGTTCTGCAGTATCATTGATTTCGTCTGACAATATTGGGAGCGACCCGAAGATCAAAAGCTTCTGCAAAGGTGCTGCTGTAAGGAAGCCACAGAGTTAAAAATACAACTATACTTGGGATCCAAACAAAGTATTGTCGTATCTGGAAAAATTATCACTAAATGAAAACATTTCGTTAGAATAACTGGGTAAAAAGCTAGTTACGACACTCGCTGTAGCCACAGGTCAACGAGTTCAAACCTTCACAAAAATCAAATTAGACAAAATAAAATTCAAAATGATACAGTGCAAATTTTAATTGAAGACCAAATTAAAACTTCGACGTATCATCCTCAACCAGTATTGAAAATAACAAAATTTCGTCACAAAGAAAACGTATGTGTTTTAATAATTTTACAGAATTACATCTCAGGAACTGAAAATACGAGATTGAAACGAGAAATATTTGTTTATATTACGTGAGAAACCTCATCAGGTGGTATTTTCCCAAACTCTAACCAGATGGACGAAGATTTTATTGAAGAAAAGTGGAATTGATACTACTGTGTATACAGCACACAGTACTAGACACGCATCAGCTTGCGCAGCACAACGCAATGATGTTAGTGTAGAAACGATTAGGAAAGCTGCAGGATGAATTGGAAAGTCAAGAGTTTTCGCATTGTTTTATGATCGACCCTTGAGCTAAGATTTTGAGCTAAGATGGTTCACTCAAGAGTTTTATAATTATATAACGTATATTAAAAATAAAAGTATATTATTTCCTAGTTTATATTACAAATGAAAATGGCATCCAACTTTGAACAACTACATTCTTTGATCTTGAGGAAGAGACAACGTGGTATAATTGAACGATTAAACGAACTTACCTGTAAGTGAAGTTCGATCGTCATCATACTAGTTGTCTCGTCCGAATAGAGCATTTTTCAGGCTTCAAAATTAATAAAGTTAGTCATACTTAATCTCAAGTCAAAGATAAATTTCACTAGTATAATTACGATCAAGCTTCACTTACAGGTAATTTCGTTTAATCGTTCAATTAGAGGGTTTCCAAAATAGTTATGGTTCTCCTTTTATTCTACAGAAATGTCTTATGGAACGGCATGCTTCAATAGAAAAAGATTCTACAAAAAGGAGCTCAATCACAAAAATTCTGATATATTATACTTTTTCGAACATTTGTCTTCAAAACATTGGGAATAGGGTTCCATATGTGTGAAATATTTACTGGTTGAAGAGATTATTGATAGTTTTGAATTGTTAATTCAAAAACTGTTTAATAATTACTATTTCTGTTATCAATTTTTATTTAAACTATGGTTACCTTCATGATTCGCATTCTCGTTACTCATCCCAAAATTTGCCAAAAAATCCCTCGTTTTGAGCGGCATACGTGATGATGTTTCTGTGATAAGACAAAAAAGACTCATACATTTTTATTGTTAAAAGTGCATTACAAATACTAAATTCTAAAAGAAATATTTTGTGATAAGCTTACAAACTTAATCTATTTGACCGTACTTCAAAGTCACAAATAAAATTAAAATTAATTATTTTGGGAGAAAATTGCGACACTGGATTTACAGGGTGATTAATTTGATAGATGCTTCAAATCAGGGGTTAGGAGGGAACTCCTGCTCGTTACTCTTCTCTTCCTTAGGTAAAGGGGTGTATACATACAGCAGGTCACTATCTTCTCTTCGCAGCCTAGGAGTGGAGTGAGTTTATTTTATGCAATAAATCTTGAGGATGAGGCTGCAGAAATTTGTTTGGTGGGTCTCATTTTGGAATGAGTAAGGGGTTTGTGGCCAGCTGTAGTACTCTTTACTCCAGGGGCAATAAAATGGAAATATTTCGAACTATTAGCTGTTGCAATGCTCTTGCACAACGCTCTCAGGTATACACGTCGCAATGCGAGAAAGCTTGATATTAAAAAAAAGGCGCCCTCGTGGGATGTGGAGAGAACCCTAAGCAGAACAGGACGCCACTTCTACCTCTGTCTCGATCTGCTCAGCCCTACAAGATGTTTTTGGAGAGAAAAAGAGAGCATAAACGCTAGCGCTTCAAATATTTGAACAATCTTGAACTGTGTGCATGAATGCATGAATAAATAAATATTCTGCAATTTCATTGAAAATTATAAGCGTTAGTTGTTAATTGGAAACTAAAAATTTCTTAACGTTCGAAATTCAAGGAATATGTATTGCGCTGGGGAAGAGAGAGGGAGAGGAGCAGATCTTGTGCTTACCCTACATTTTTTTCCTAATCCCTGATTTGAATACCCTGAAAATCCCGGATTTTTTAGTTTGTCTACCTAAGAAATATTTTTTTCACAAAAAGATATAAGATGAGTAAATCCTAAAAATATGTCTAAGTGTTATACTGAAGTAGCAACAAATGATAACAATAATATAATGGTTTGTTATCACAGAGTTTACACAGTATTTGACATCTATTAATATATAATAGAAATGTTCCAATGGGCTTACTATAAGAAAATGTGAAAAAAAATGATGTTAATTTATTCTTTACTTACCAACAGAATTAAGAATAACGTCCAAGGTTAAGATCAGAGTATAAAGGATTTTCATTTTTTCGAAATGAAGGAAAAACTGATTAAGGCTGAATTTTGAGAACAGCGTGACGAACAAATATTCTGATGTTTCGTGTATATATACTGTTCTGAGATATTTGTGCATCACATAATTTATTTAGTGGAAGTTAAACTCTCGCACCTGTTTAATTATGTTACCTTGAGAAAATGAGATAATTTATGTTTGAAGTAAACGTATGTATTCATATTATTCCATCTTGAGAAGTTCAGAGAACTTTATATAATGTATAAAGAGTGAATATAAAATCGCTCTTTGACAAACATTTTCCAGACAAATCTTTTACGAAATTAAAATACATCCAAGAATTTGAAACGTTTTTTGAAATAAGATGTAATCTCTCCTACAAAAGATCAGTTTTCCAACCAAAAAGAGAAATCTGCAACAAAAGTGTTGATTTTTAAACAAAAAAGTTTTTGTTTAGGATAGCTCTAAAAATAAAAGTTTATGTAAGGCAGGGATTACTTACACGTTTCATCAGCGACTGTTTCGTTCTAAGAGTACCCATTTACATTGGCACATGTGCGGAATAGGATTATGATAGGATTATGCTATGACTTAGAATACTAATGGAAAAAAACTGAAATTAACAGGACGTAATCTGTGAAATCTCATCATTAATTTAAGCCCATAAAACTTAAAAATCATTCACAGGTTCTCAAGATATGACAATAAATGTCCAAGTGTGTCTGCGTCGATCTTTAGGCGGCGATCAGCGCAGACGGACCAGACTCGCTGCTATACTGACTGAAATTCGGCGCAGACACGCTTGGACATTTTCAGTCGTATCTCTAGAACCCACAAAGATTTTTCCAGTTTCATTGGCTTAAATTAAAAATAAGACTTCAAAGACTGTGTGGTACGAATTTCAGAGTTTTGCTTCAACTTTCCAAGGTCGTCACGTTTCAAAGTCAGCAGTGATATACAATAGTACTTTCGCTGATCGTATCGACAATTTCCGACGGTAGTGTATGGGCTCTCAATATCATCCCGCAACATTTTGTACAAAAACATCACACAAGCATGAATCCGTCTTTCCTTCAGCGATAGAAAATTATAGTCATTGCACATCTGTAAACAATCTGCCCCGCGCTGTCGAAAATTACCTGTTCTTCTAAAGACTCAGTATTTCAGAAATCTCTTTTGTACAGATTCGAGCTCATCCTGATATTTAATATAGATCGGCCCCCGAACAATAGAGGCATATTCAAGCCTTGATTTGCATTAAATAGTGTTTTTAATGTGGACTCAGATTTAAAGTTCCTAGCGGATCGAATAACGAACCCTAATGCTTTAACTGCCGATGCAACTATCTCAAGGACATGATCGGTAAAGGCGAGACTGTCATTAAACAGAATGCCTATGTTCGTAATTTTCACCACTCTTTCCAAAATTGAATTCCCTATTACATAATCGTAGTGAATATATGCATATCCTCGTAGAATCGAAAGAACCTTACACTTGACAGGATTAGGCACCCTCACATTTTCAGCATACCATCTCAATATTAAATCAAAATCCGCTTACAGACTCGTAGCATCACTACATCCAATAATCCAACCACTACATCATTCACATAGATATTAAATATAATAGGTCCAAGTACAGACCCTTGAGGAACGCCTGAGTTTGGAATTAAAATGTTCGAAGAGTGGCCACAATACTACACCATATGAGATCTATTAGACAAATAATCTATAATAAGGTTGGCCAAGTTTCTTGAAAAATGTAACGCTAAAAATTTATTAAGTACAATCTGTTGACTTATAGAATAAAATTCTTTTGAGAGATCTAAATAAATAACGTCGACTTGCTTACCCTCCTGAAGAGCTAAATTAGCAATTTTCCTGAAGGAGGTTAGATTATTTACACACGATCTTTTAGGTGTAAAACCATGCTGAAATTCTGCTATATGTGGCGCAGAAGGCATTTTGAATAATCTTGATAATAGAAGGTTCAAATACTTTAGCAAAGTTATTTATGATTGCTAAATGCCTATACGACCGAATATTCGACTTTTTTCTTTCCTTAAAAACAGGACATATTCTTGCGGTTTTCTTATGCGTCTTAGCTTACAAAAGACTTCACGTCAGTTTATTTACTACCACTGCACTGCATGGTAATGAAGTGATGGCGAAAGTTTCAAAAGGATGCCCACGGGGAGGAGTTTTATCAGCAATCCAGTTAGCGCTTGTCATTGATGAACTGATTCGTGTATTAAAAGAAACAGGTTTTTACGCTCAGGGGTATATAGACGACCTGGCAATCCTTAGGTGCCATGTTTGACTCTGGGCTTACCTAAAAAATCCACCTAGAGGAAATTTGTAAGTGGCAATATGAAAGCCAGCCCGTTTACATTTATTCTGATAGTCAGGGTGCACTTAAAGCTCTTGCATCCGAAGAGTTTATTTACAGACTAGTATGGAGTTGCCTTCAGGATCTACTTAAGGTGGCCTGTAAATTCTGGGTCGATCTGATCTGGGTTTCTTTCCACGAAGATATTGAAGGTAACGAGAAAGCAGATGCACTGGCTAAGATTCAAGGTTTAAGATTCAAGAATAAATTTATTATACAAATTCAAAATGAAATACAAAAAGTATTGCACATAAAATAACTACAAGAAGATGTATTTCACACTAAAAAGCTAGTCTGCACAATTTCACTTAATTGTTGATGCTATTTATTAACGGCGATACCACGCTGGAAACACCAGTTCTCGTAAGATCACTGAAGTTAAGCATTGTTGGGCGCGGTTAGTACTTGAATGTGTAACCGTTCAGGAATACCTGCGTGCTGTTGGCCCGTCGTGGGTGTGGTGGGCCCACATTGGTAGTAAATATCCACCTAGAAACACTACCCGAATCGGGTAGTGAGGCAATGAACTTTCGAGTTCGAACTGCTAATCAATGTATGTATGTATGTATGTATGTATGTATGTATGTATGTATTATGTTTGCCTATAGATTCGACAAGGGTCTTATATTACGAGTCCTAATTTAATTCTACGATTGTGCTTCTTGCCTGGTTCAACTCGCAGATGCTCTTCAGCCAAACCCCAGGAAACGTATCATGGCTCATATTCGACAAATCCACCAGTGATAGGCGCGTTCGAATGCTTTGACGCTTACCTGATCGAATCCCATTTCTACTCGAAAAAAGTGCGCCAGAGTGTTACTGGGCCAATGAAATAATTGTTTGAAAAATTCATTTTGTACAACATTGAGATCATCAAGGTAATGAAGAGCCCGTACACAACATTAATCGCCTTTTTCTAGTCATTTGGTACTTCCCCAATCTCGGCAGATATGCTCGCTAACTCGCTCAGCGTTTCAGACATATATACCCATCCGCTTTTGAGCCATGCGCTTTTGAGGATTTCAGCGGCAATACCATCCACACCAGCAGCTTTATCATTCTTTATGTTCTTTATTATAGCTCTAATATTAGAGGCACATATTCTTTCAACGGGGTTTTCTAACGTATCGTCTGCTATCGTACCCCATCGTAACTTTGATCGTGGTTTGATTTTACTCTTGCTTCTTCTCGTTAATAGCTACGCATCACTATTCATTTTTCCTACAACCGCAGTACCACACACTTCACATGCACATCTGATCATGCTTGCTCTCCTGAAATATTCTCCATGCGCCCTCCACATTTTTATTGTGTATTTGAGTATCTCATTTTATGTTATCAAAGTTCCAGTTCACCTTATTACGAAATTCTATTAGTTCTTTTGGTTTATGCAAATTTTTTATTTTTAATCGCGTCGGCTTCGTCGTTTCAGTTCTCTTTTTCTTTTATCCTTTACCGAGGTTAATTATTGAAAAAAAATGAAAAAGAAACAACAAATCTTACTAGCTCTCTCAGTCTCTCATCAGCAACAACTAAGTGAATCATACTATGGCTTTCACCTCTGCACCAAGTGTATGAGTGGATCTTTTTATGCCTGAACCAAGTTTTTGTGATAAACAAGCTCTTTTCTATGCATGAGCTAACCAATCTGCTTCCGCTGTCATTCGTTTTTAGATCTCTGAAATGACCTAGCACTCTCTCTGTAGCTTCGCGTTGCACTCAAACTAATCCATTCATATATCCTAGTAGAATCTTCTTTCACCATCCTTTCACCATGAACTGGAACGTGGCATGTTATAATAAATAATCTTCTGATTCCCACCAATTAACCACAAAAAGGCTTAAGCGAGAAAAGTATGTTTCCAACTTGGTCCCGTGAGAAAATTAAAACCATGTACCAGAGTGTCACGGTTGAAATTTGGGGAAGTAGTTCCAAATATATAAGCGCAAGTTGGTCTTGCACATTTGAGATGTTATTATGTTCAAATAGTGCAATTTTAATAATTTTCAATTTGGAATGTAGCCAAGAACAGTATTTTCTGGATTTTAGAACCCTCGCTAAAACAGAATTAATACAATAGCATCATTCAAAAAAATAAAAATACAAATGGGCCAGATAGACGTGCCTTTATATACATATATTGAACCATTTTCCACAATTTCAGAACAATATAGTAATTCTGCTACCTCATAGATTAAGCTTTGTAGTCGTTACAATATCCGACATTATTAAAATGATTTAATTAAACGTTTCTTAGTTAATAAATGTTTAATACAACGTTATAAACAATTGTCATTGACATAATTGATGTTAAAATGAAAAAGACTTCTTGTTTCGTGATATCATATTTTACTTAGAAATAATAAATTTATGGCTACCTACAATATTGAAAAATTAAAAAATTAGAAACTCATTGAAATAACTTTTTACAACGAACAAATCAATCTATGATATATCTGCATTTTACTAAAGATTCATAAAATCACTGAAAGCAACAATAGAAAAGTCAGCTTGATTCCAGACGAATTATTTTATCAATAGTATTCATAAAAGTCTGTAAATGAAAAAATATTAATTGTTTCTCTATGAGGAAGCTAAGTGCTCATAAAGTGAGCCCAATAAAATTATAAATGCAATCGCAATCGAATTCACAGCTATTTTTGTAATTGTAAAGCCGCCGAATATAAAATCATGTAATAATATAATTGGTTAACTGATGAATTGTCATATTCACTCAATCTGTACTTTTCTGTAGTGAAGTTTAATCTTATTCCTTTAATAAATTAACAATTTCATGGATGACTAACAAAAAGTGTGAAGATAAGAAGAAAAAAGGCAGTCAAGTATCTTATTAAATTTACTAGGCTTACTGCTCTTATCAGACCACTTGACTACATTACAAAATGCTTCCCTGAGAGACGAATCTGACGACACATACCAACACAGCCCCGTGTAGAATATTCAGTTTGGTACAAAAATCAAACATTACTGTAGCCTTTTTTAAACATGTTTTGTAGATTTTTTATTAGGTTTTCAAAGTTTCCAATGCCCCGTTAAACTAGCCACTATATACATTGTCTATGTAAATACCGCATATCCCTAGGACTGAAAATATTATATAAATTGTGATGTCAGTTTTAACGAATTTCAGTAATCAAGCTTTTTCTCTTGGAACTGAATCTGACGAAATGTAAATATTTCCGAAGGACAGGCTTGACACATTTATTTTATAATATAACGATTATTATTATATAATCCTAATACACTGGAATATTCATTAGTTACATTGTTAATCGAATTCTGCATAATTATATTAATCAGTTTTTGCTCTGATTAGAAAAAAAATGAAGATGTTTCATACTCTCGTATTATCTTTCGCGGTTCTCCTCAATTTTATTGGTGAATATAATAACGTAATATGTATCTAAGCTAGCTTTTTAAGCTATGCGCCAATCATAACTTGTGCGATTTAATTTTCATTCTATCCCAGTTGCTATTCTCTTCCAACCTTTTTTTGAGTTTATCCGAGATAAGTATGAATTTATTGCGGGGGAATCCAAAAGTGTATGTCATCAAAAATAGAATTCAAAAGGTCTGCCGATTGATTTGGAATTAGTACAAATTTTGAAACCAGTAGGTACGTTTAACTTGACACGAGGCCAGCCATTTCTGAAACACTTCGTCCTTCATAAAATTGTTACATGAAGGTTGAAATAATGTAAAGAACCACTTATATTTTTTAAAACTACTATAGATTGCAAATATTTCACTAAAAATGATAACTATGCTTATGTCGCCACGGTCTCCCCTATATTTTTATTCAATTTAAAAAACTAATTGATAGTAGTAGATTGATAATAAAACTAAAACTTAACTGAATTTCTATGACCACAATATTCTATCGATTACTTTGTGGTTTGCAATTTTCAATATATTTCTTAGATTATTTCTTGGGGTATATGAAATCAGAAAAAGATTTGTTATCTGAATATTTATCTCAACATTTACCTGTTATCGGATTGAAATAAAAAATCTAAATTAAAGGGATAATGTCAGAATGTAATTCGAACATGAAAATTGGTGTTTACCCTACCGTCGGAAATTTTTGGTACTTGAAGAAAAAAAAATGAAGAGCTGAACATACAAAATTGCTGCTTATTAGTTATAATTCTGTTCGATGATTATCACTGATCATATTCTGTGGGGGTTTTTGTGGCTAGTAAGCCATATATAAAAACATTTGTTAATACGACTAACTTTCTCTTTACTACTTTTGATCAAACCATAGTTTGCATGGTAATTGTTCTTTTGAAATTTAAAAAAAATTGAAAACAAAAAAAGGACATTAAACTCCAGCATATGCAGCATGTAAAATAATTTTCAATTCGAAGTTTTGCAGGTTTGAAAAGAACTGAAATGTGAGTTCGGATTGGTTTTAGATTGTTTTCGGATTTGATCATTCGGAATGATAATTAAGAGATTGAAAACCTTATTCGGATTGGTTCGTCGGAATGAATTCCTATCAGAAAATCAGAAAATGAAGCTCACAGGTTCTGTAAAGCACATCTATGGCTTCGTTCGACAAGAAAAATTAAATAACACATATTTTCAAAAACGCGATTTCAGTTTCTTGAGTTTATCAAAAAAATGTCAGAAAGATTGATTTCTTTACGGAAATTCTTGCATTTGAAAGTACATGTTGTTAGAGAGCGATGAAACATCTTTTTTTTTTAATGTAGAACGGCACACTGTATCAAGTTGAATAATTCGGAGCATGGGAGAGCAACATTTCTAGCAACATTTGACCATCAATATTTTAAGGTTGTTCATGTGCAAGAAATTCTTCTGAAAGTTTCAATTCACCTGGATCTAAAACACTATTACAGGGACACCTTGATCAGCGCAACAAGCAGTGTTACCAAGTTTTCACTGCTTGTTAACATCATTTTTCTAGCGTCAACCAAAATATAATTCTTTGTAAGGTGATATCTGTTACACTAAATTCAAGGCAAAACTGAAAATTTTCTACGACATTCCTATACTGAGCTACTTCTACACATCTTCAGTTTTTAGTCTAACCTGTGAAACCTGTTTTAATGCAAACATTAAAATTGTGACATTTTCACTGTTTTTCTAAGGGAACACATGCAAAAGGTACTGTTTTTGATTAAAAATATTAACCTTCACCAGCAGTTCTAGGAATTTTTGGGTGTATTTATCTGTATTATATTGAAAGACCTTATTGATTTCAAATCGACCGCGGTTTTCGGCACATGCGCAGTTGAAAAAGTTGCTTAGCGCAAGCGCAGCGATACAAAGCCGGGACAGACAATGAACGTCGTTGATAAAGATAAACTGCCGAATCGCGGTAGAGGTGGGGGCCCCTCCAGCCTTAAAATAAATAATTGGTCTGGTACGTTTCAGTGCTTCTTTTTTATTATCCCAAATTTTCAACTCGATGTGGCTATTCGTGTGAAAATTTGACAAAAAAAGTGCCGGTAAAGTAGGAATCTGGTCACGTGACCCACTCATCACATGGCCTTAAATATATGTATGAGGAAATTGTCTCTTTGTTTTCCTCAAAGTAAGGAGTGTCGCGTCTAAGTAGGCGTTATGTGAAATTTTAAAATTCGGGACTGAACAGCATTATAATTGCATCCTAGGAGAATTTAATTCTGTGATTCTTGTTGCAGAGTTTAGTTCACATTTCGAGTGATTGCCTAATGGCGATCCTATTCCTGGTATTCCTCGTGGCAGACTTTCTGATTCTCCTGATAGACATTCTTTAGAAAGTACACTTCCTCCTGTCAGATCTCATTTTCCTGTCAGGCTTTCTCCTCCTACAAATCTTCCTCTTCGCGGCAGATCCATATTTCCTGCTCCTGCAGAGACTTCTCTTCGTGTCAGTTCCAGGTCTCCTCCTGCCAGGCGTCCTTTATTCAACATATTTGGATATGAACATAGAGACCTTAGACGTATTCGGCTTATTTCCAACACCAATCCGCGGCAGCGATTCGAAATTCGAAGATACACTTTTCCTGCCGATAAACTAATTCAATTGCGTGGAACAGGACATAAATACTTTCGGTCAATGCCACACAAAAAACGAAATTTTTTAACAACATCAACCGGTTACTTCGTTGCAATAATCGAGGGTAATAGTCATCTTCGTGGAATATATAATCTCGTTGGAAAACGGCTGGGCATAAACATGGAATGTGGCGCGTTTGTCGAATTGACCCCAGAATTACTTGATGAAACTCCTTTAGGCACCCGTCACATAATCTTAAAGAATTTTGGAATAGAACATTTGAGTTAGGTGTAAACCATAATTCTCCACAACAATAGTTCATTGAAAAAATGCAATACTAAAATATAATATTGTTTGTGATCCGAAGGCGAATCAACATGTTACAAGTAGCTGTTTATTACATTAAAAGAATCAGTATATTGTGGTTTTTAAGGCTTTAATCATTTGTAAATTTCCCAGTATTTCTTTTTCGGAAATCTATAAAAAAGCTACTCTTCACTTCATTATGAAAATATCCTGGGAAGAAAATTATTATAGGCTTACAATGATTTACCCATAATATTTTTCAAATATAGCGGATATCACCCTGCAGAACATAGGTAAATTCTGCTCAAAGTTTTATAGCATTAGCTTGGAACAATGAAGAAACATTTTTGAATTCATATAAATCCTGTATCTTCAGTTAATTAATGCTACGAAAAAAAAGATAAGTCCATCTTCAGCGAGCACGTCATTCTCATCGCGCGCTCCGCGCGCGGTACCTAGCTCTTAGATTGATTGCGGTTAGAACGGGCTTGCACGCTTTCGGATGCCGAGCTTATTTTCATACCCCTGATGAACTACAATCATAAATTCAAACTGAAATTGTTTTTCAATTTTACTTTAAACGCAGTTCTCAAAGCACCTGCAGCTTTGACGATTACATTCTTATTGCGACATTCGTTTGCATCTATTATTATACCATTAAGCAATTTTCCTTTCGGGGTAAGCGTGACTCATTCGGTGAGGAAGGGAGTAATGTGGAGAGGGGTATACATTTTTAAATTCATCTAGAATTCCCGCGTTACTTATTTAAAGAACACATTCGTTCCGTAACACTGATCCGTCTGAGGTTGCTGATCAATCTCTCTAGCGATTACCCCAAGTGAAGAGCCTCACAAAGTACTCATGTGAAGCTTTCAACTCGGGCCCATTAGTATCCAAAGTCTCTTGTTTCATGCTGATCCCTCTGTAATTATTGCAGTTGCTTTTATCTCCCTTTCGTTTGTATATTGATACGATAATCGCTTTTTTCAATTTATCTGGGACTTCTCCCATTTCGATAAATAAATTTATCAATACCTAACCTAACCTCAGAGGCACATACCTTCTCAGTTGAGTTTTCTAACGCATCATGTTCTATATTAAAGTTGTAGTGCCCTATAGCTTCATCTTTTGATAATTCCTTAAAAGAGTCTTTCCAAGCGTCTAGTATCCTGGCTGTACCATATAGCATTTCGCCCTTGCTATTTCTCATGTTGAGAAACTCTGTAATTTTACCGGTGTAATTTTTATAGATGGCAGGTGCCACCATTAGGGCCCTGCTGTTCCTGTTTCGAAAATCACTTTTAACGATCCTACTATCAACATTATCAATATCTGAAAGATAATATTTGTTTCAAAGACTAAAGATGGCAGATTTAGAAACTGTAGAGGAGCTAAGTTTACAAAATTTGCATACTATTGGTAGTCGAAGAAGTTCGAGGCGTTTTTTGAGTAAAATAGAGAAGCTTAAATCAGAGTGTTAGAATCAATTTATTCAAACCAAATATTCTCCATTGTTATGACAATGTTTCGCCATTTTTCGCGCAGAGCCATGATCCCATCAGTATGGAACTTCTATGGTTTCTGGTTCCATGAAGAGAGTTCTGCAGTGATCGAAACAAATGTTAGTCTGAGTTGAAAATTTAACTACTTGATTAAAAAATAATGTTTTTGATTTATGATTCATATTTTTTTTAAAGTGCATCCCCTTGTTTCAAAATTGAACGATTTTGTTGAAAATTCGTTTTCTTTTTGGTTAAAAAATTTGTTAAATGAAAATTTAAATATTCTATTTTTCGTTGAAAATTGATGTTTATTAACTAAAAATTCAACTAGCTGGTTAAAAGTGCATTTATATGATTAGAAATGCATATATTTTGGTAGAAATGTCATCTTTTTTGCTTAAAAATTCAACTATGTTGATGGCAATTAACGTGTTGTGCCGGGTAATTCCAATGAAAGAAACGGTGTTTTTTTTTTTAGAAATGTTAAATCTATGATAAAATGATATTGTTTTATAGATTACTGTACATCCTTTTTATGAACTATTTTGCAGAAAAAAATGCTGCTTAATAGGATTGAAGAAATATATTTCTTTAGTTTTTGAAACCTGCGTGACACATTATTAATATTTTTAAATAAAAAGGCTTTATCTAATCTATGATCTTAGACAAATTTTAAATCCCTCAAAGACTTCAATAAAAAAAACGTTTGTCAAAAAGCAATTTTTCGTTTACTCTGTATACATTATCATACGTTATCTGAGCTGGGGAAGGCTGGGGAAGGGGAAACCACAAATATCTCAGAACATTATATTTACACGAAACATCAGAATATTAATTAGTTACGCTGATTTTAAAATTTGGCGTTAATAAGTTTCCCCTACAATTTACAAGAATGAGGATCCTCCATACTCTGGTCTTAACCTTAATCATCATTTTTAGTTCTTTTGGTAAGGTAAAAATAAATGAATATAAATCTTTTATTTTTCCTTTTTTAAATTAGGTATATTTAAATATATCTATTATAGATTAATTAATGTAAAATACTACGTAAACTCCATGATAACAAACAATTATCATTGGTTGTGTCCGTACGTTTAGGCGCGGTCATTATTATTATTATTAGCAGTATTTTTTTTGCTAATCTAGTATGATACTTAGACAGGGAAGGGTGCAACTGTGCATGGAGCAACTGTGCACGTCGGTGGCCACAGGCAACACTGTGCACCGGCCATCTGCTCGTTCACATTTCGACGTGTACAGTTGGAAGTCTTCCATCTGTGCACGCGAGCTGTTGCTGGGGTACCATCTGTGCATGTCTAAGTTTCGGCGTGCACAGTTGGGAGCCTCCCATCTGTGCACGTGAACCGTTGCTGGCGTACCATCTGTGCACGTCTAAAAGTCGATGTGAACAGATAGTACACTCCCAACTGTGCACGTCTCCAATAATCGAATCAGATTTCAAAGTTGCAGGTTCACGTGTGCAGATGGGATACTCCCAACTGGTCACGTACACGGATGGGAGACTCCCAACTGTGCACGTCTCAATAGATGCGATCAGGTTTTCAACACACAAGTCCACGTGCACAGATGGGATACTCCCAACTGTGCACGTGCCCAGTAGGGATTGCCCCATCTGTGCACGTCTAACTGTCGACGTGCGCAGTTGGGAATGTCCCATCTGTGGACGTGCCCATTTGTGCGAGTGGCCAACAACGTTCACAGTTATGCCATCGGCCCTCGCCACGTACAGTTGTACTCGTGCACAGTTGTACAACTCGCAAATTGAGACGTGCACAGTTGGGAGTTCACCTTCTGTGCACTTGCACAGTTGGGAGTCTCCCGTCTGTGCAAGTAAACCGTTGGCAGGGTACCATCTGTGCAAGCCTAAATTTCAACGTGCACAGTTGGGAGTGTACCATCTGTGCACGTGAACCGTTAGTAGGGTACCATCTGTGCACGTCGAAATGTAGACGTGCACAGATGGCCACAGTTGTGCCTGTGGCCAACAACGTGTCGAGATGTACAGTTCCTTTTAAATACTCTAAACTTTGGAATTTTTCTGAATTTTCGATAGAAAATATCTCTTAGGAGAAAAAGCTGAAAAATCCAGAATTTGCAGGGAATTCAAATCAGTTTTCAAATTAAACACGCTGTAAATTCCGCGTCACATTTTTTCCCAAAAATAACAATTTCAAATTTTGATCGTGACTTTGAAGTAAGATTTCTTGTGTGTCTGCGTATATGTGTGTGTAGATTTTTAGTCTGTTAGCACGATACCTTAAAAAAAACTGACAAATTGGATTGACCTCTGATACACTCTTTTGCGGTCCTAAACTGCAGGTTAAATTCCTTATCCTGCCATTTCGGATGAAAATTTTAAAAGTTATAGCATTTTAAAAATTTTTGAGACCACTTATTTCAAGATTTGAAAATTCTATGTGCGGCTGTCCGCAGAACTCAAAAAGATGAACAATTTATCCCAATGACTTTTTTCTACAAAAAACAAATTACAAGAGTTACAGCATTTACAACATTCAAAAAAATAAACGAAAATGAAAATCTTAAGTCAAACGACGCACGACATGAAAAAAAATTGAAAGAAGAAAAGCATCGTTTTGTGAACATCCTACAAGATTGTCATAACAGTTTTATGAATTTTATTGAACAATAAAAAATTTCATTTTGCGGTCAAACTATACAAGATACGAAAAAAGATGAATTGGGAAAAATTACACTTTCAAAAAAGATATACAAATTTGTTAATTATCACTTTACGATAGGACGCGTAGTTTTTGTTTTGGTCGTAAAAAATTGAATCAAAAATAAAAGAATCAAATTTTTGGAAAAACGACGCAAGCTATGAAAAAAAATAAGAGAAAAGAGTTCCTCGCCCAAAAAATATCTCAAAATTTGTTATAAACTTTTGTTATAAAAATACATTCAAATTAAAAAAATTACTTTTTGAAAAAACGACACAAGCTACAATAACATTTCACCCAACAAAATTTTTCGTCTTAATTATATCTACAAATTTTCTTAGAACCACTTTTCGCTAGGATGTGTATTTTCGGTTTGAATCGTGCAAAATAACGTTGCACATTAACAAATTGTTTAGAATGCGCATTTTTTTTTAAATTATGAAAACAAGACAATAAAAGGGCGTCTATTTCATTACCAATGCATGTTATGAATTGTTGTGATATAAATTCATTGAAATGATACATTTTTCAGGGTAGCTGAGAGTAAAATGTAATTAAAAATAAGGAACAAATATTAAAGTAATCATTGTTAATAAAATTTGGGCTTTAATTTGCAATGCCTAAATAAGCAATACCAGGCGTTCGAGCGCAAAGCACCAGATACGCGATGAGAATGTGTTCATTAAAGCCAAAGGAGCTTTAACAACAGAGAATTCACAATCACCATATTACAGTTGTCGATGATTTGACCTTTAATTTCAAAAGGTCTGTGCACAAATGTGAGGGAAGTATAATGACTGAGCGCGAAGCGCCAGATAAATATATTATCGAGCGCGAAGCGCGAGAACAAGAAGTCGCGTTCAAACTTGCGAGCGAATCACTTGTTAATACAAAGAAAATGTTAAATAATCACGTTCTTTTACTAAACTTTTCACAGTAAAAGGTTTCTCATTAACTCAAATAAAAAAATGTAGATATCTTCTGGATTAACTTGACAAACTTTGATTTCATAACTTATGTGGTAACTGACTTATACGGAATAAAATGGATTCATCGAATTGCGATTTTACTATTTGTAATAGATTTCTAAGATCACAAATTCATCAATCTTTTTTGTCGTTTTACAGAAATATCATCAGGTATGCCGCCAAAAACAAGGGACTTTCTGGCTAATTTTGGAACGAGTAACGAAAATGCGAATCATCAAGGTAGCCATAGTACAGATAAACATTTATAACATAAATCTTGACTCATAAATAGGTTTTATATTAACAGTTTAAAACTATTATTATTCTATAGAATAGAAAAATAAAAAAATGTAATTAAAATATAAGAAAAAATAGAAGAAGTATCATAATTATTTTAGCAAGCGTCTACTAATAATGCTCTCTTGTATATTGGACCTTAGGAAAAAATATTATAGGAAAATCAGCATAGGCCTCTAATGATATTCTTATTACGAATTTCCTATAATTTTTCCATGATTATGGAAAATTCTTTATAGAAAATCATCATGAAGAAAATGGTTATCGGATATTATAATGATTAATACAAACACTTTAAAGGAATTAATGTAAAATGTAGACAAACTACAAAGGAATGGTTTCTTTCAGACCACTCATAATTCTTCAAAAATAAACTTTATGGAAGAAGTACCTGCAAATTTCCTCAATATCTTTAAAATATTTTTAAATCCATTAAAGTCTTTGAAATCTGTTAACATTGTTAAAAATCCCTCGAAATTGTTGAAATCCTCTAAAATCATTTAAATGCCTGGAGATCCTATAAAATTCCTGACATGCTCTGAAATTCTTGGAAATTCCTTTGAATCATTAGAAATCCTACTACATTCTTTGATATCTTTATTTGGATAGCTTTTGAATCGTTTAAGTTTTTTTTTCATGCATATTTCTTGCAGTCCTTAAAATCCTTGAAATGTTTAGAAATCGTAAAAGTCGATTAAAATACGTAAACAAATTTGAAATTTCTTGATCATAAATTAAATTAAACATAATCATTAAAGTTTTTTGAATAAACCGTTAAAATCCCCAGAAATCTTCGAAATCCTTGAAAATGTGTAAAGTCTTTGGACATTCAATAAAAGCCATAAAATCTTGCGAAATTTCTTGAAATTCGTTAAACTCTATTACAATACTTTAAATCTTTGAAAACCTTTTCAAATCCCATAAAATCCTTTCAGAAGCCTTAAAATCATTGAAAGATCTTCGAAATCTCCTGAAATCCTTTGATGAAATCCAATGACATGTTTCAAAATCTTATGAAATTTCTTGAAAACCATGTAATTATTATGAGATCTCTTGAAATCCGTTAAAACTCCTCAACATTTTCGGGAGTGTTTGCAAATCCATAGAAACGTTTTGAAATCCCATAAAACTTCACGAAAACGTTTAGAATCCGTGGAAATTCCTTGGGATTCCTTGAAATTCCTTGAATACTGCTTAAAGCTTCAATTACGTATCTCTGAAAATTTCTGCATAAATTTTTAACAGTGTAGGTAGTGAAACTTAAAAGTTTGTATAAACCAATAAACATTAATTCTAATAATAACGTTATCAGGTCAAACATACCTCAGTGCCTTCAAACTTGCCTCGCAATATCGCGCGTAAGAGTGAAAGAGATGTAGAGCAGTTTTTCCGTAATCTATCTCTTTTACTCCTACGCGCTTTTTTATCCGCAATCTGTATAAATGCACTATAAGAAAAATGTAAGCCTATGTTTCTTCTTTCAGATTTGAGTTCACGATGTTTTCCTAATGGCGACTCTATTCATAGTGTTCATGTTATACCTCATTCTCTAGCCAGGCCTCCTTCTCCTGCAGAGCCGTCTCTTCGTGCCAGGTCCAGGTCTCCTTCTGCCAGGCATCGTCCAGTTATCATATTTGGATTTGCAATTGAACAGCTTGGACCTATTCGGCTAATTCCCAATGGCAATCACCGCCGGCAATTCGACGTTCGAAGATACACTTTTCCTGTCAACAAACCAATTCAATTGCGCGGTCTAGGGCATAATAAGTTTTTGCCCATGCCAACTGGAGAAAGATATGTTTTAACAACGTCCACTGGCGACGTCGTAGCAATATTGGAAGGTAATTGTCTTCGTGGAATATATAATTACAATGGAAAAAGAGCGGGTTTAAACATGGGTAGTGGCGCGGTTTTCGAATTGTCCGCAGAGTTTGTCGATGAAACTCCATTAAGCTCCAGTCACCCAATCTCAAAGCATTTTTTAGTAGAACAATTAAGCGTAATCCACAGTTCTTCACAGCAGTAATTCTTTAGGCTCTAATCTTTTGCAAATTCCGCAGTTGCAACCATGAGGAAAAATTTTCATATTCAAATTATGTCTGTATTATTATTTAGCTCACTATATCTATAGAGTAGATATCAGGAAAGCAGTGAATTATCTGCACCAGACTCTTCCGACTCACTCTGGGAATTAACGATTCATACAAAAGCAATAGATGATCGCTTTTTGGTGATAAAAAATAACCTTGAGAGTTACTGTGATAGTGATTGAAGACTTACTGGAGCCTCGCTGGCTCAGGCGAATTGAATTTATCTTTCAAATTTTTAAAATATTTTTGTAGAATTTATACACTGGAACCTGAAATTATGGCCACTGAGTTTATGTTCTTCCAAGAATTGTTGCCGTTGCGTAATATCAGGATATGGTTCACATGCCAGTGACTGATAACATTTAGATTCCGTTTACTAACGGCTAAGGCCACAGCAAGTGATGCCCGAAGCCGGTCATAATTTCAGGTTCCAGTGTATTAGTTTTTCAATGCTTCAAATGATGCTGCATAGTAGAAATTATATTATTTTTTCATCTTTTAGTTACATATTTTGACTCCATCATTATTATAATCCGAAGAACTACCCCGTGAAAGATATGTCAAAATTTTAGCTGTAAATTATTGTATAGAATTTTAAGATAATAATTCAATATACATAAATAAACATTTGAGAAATTTAGTTTATTATTATTTATTATTAATCTTTTACAATCACTAAGCACTTTAAATAAAATAAAAGTGCAAACGTTAAATATTTCAGTCAATATATTCATAAATAGTTTCAGAAATTATTTTTTTAAGGCGCTTGCCGCATTCTTGGATTAACTTTTGGGGTTTTGTAGCCCTGGGCAGAAATATGGGGGGGGGTGGAAATTAGATAAAAAGAGTATGAGTAGGAGATGGAAAGTACGGGAGGATGCGAATTGAACGACTTAATTAACAGCTAGAAGGACTAAAAAAACGCTTTTTAGTAGGCGCCCGGCACCTTCTGGGATTAATTTTTCATGAAGAATTTGAAATTGTTTCATTTCTCCGACCCTCTGAACAAATTTTTATTTTTATTTAAATGAATTTTAATTTAATTTTAATTTTAAATGAAACAGTGGTGCCCTCATGACATAAAACAAATGGTGTGACATCACAGCCTTCACAGTTGCAGAAAATACATGGTCAATTTGACAAAAACATTCGAAGTAATTGATCATCAACGTTTTTTGACTAAAACGGTTTATTTTTATAAAGTATCAATATGCCTGGATACGTTAAAGCAAGTCAACAAATCAAAACATAAATCCAATAATCCTTCAACAGGTGATGGGCCCAGGAATGCTTTGTCTATTATAATGGATTCTACGAAAGGTTTTTCGTCAGTTTTCTCAGTAAAATTGCGTTGTTTGAAGTCTTGTGTTAGAGTCAGTTAAGTCAGAATTGTGTTCTTCAAATTGTATTCAGTCTGATAAGTAAGTATTGAGTTGAAATCGAAAAGTTTATTTTTACTAGCAACAAGCTCAATAAATAGTACGGGAGGTTATGAGTTCCGTAGAAATAGCCTTTAGCAGCAAAATGATTTGGGCAGATTTAATCGCGACAATCAAAATATGAGAAACAATTGGGAAATAAATGATAAATAAATAGGGAAATAATTTCCAAAACTCTTATCAAAATCAAGCAGGGTTGTCAGATCATGAGAATGAAGGTTTTAGAAATTCGAGCTTCGAAGCAAATAATCCACCTCGATATCGAAATGATGATCAATAAATGAGACAGGATAATAATCGATTTGGAAATGATTATTACATAGGACGAGCGTATAATACAATTTGGATAGTAAACAAAAATTTACAAGAAATAAGAATTAATTATAAAAAGAGGCGTATGTAATTTCCTGTAACGACTTTGTACTCTATTTAATCATGGAGACCTCGTTGTGCAGGATTGCATGTCTCAGCGCTTAAAAGAATATAAATTATTTTAAAAAGTGTGGCATTTGCTTAGTTTAAATAATTATCTTTGATGTCAGAAAATAAGCCGCCACAAAACTCGTAACGAAATTGCACTTTATTGAATTATTGGGACCTCGTTGTGCGAGAAAATTGAAACAATTGCAAATTGAGACAGGATACAATTCTGAGATAGGCTTCAAAATTAAATAAGCAAAATTTTAATTACCCTTTCTCCAAAATTCCTCCCTTACTTCGCGCGGCCTGGATTAGAGCTGCCAAGGCTCATTTAAAGATTACAATTAAAAAAAAATTTTAGACGCCAGCTAGTTGAATCTCAACCCGCGAGGAAAGTTATAAAAGCAAAAGAATAGGAAAAGGGAGACCAAATTGATTAGGCCAGGTTCATTGGGTAAACCCAGCAATCAATTCAACGAGAAACTATAGCCATGTTCCAGAAATAATTCAAATTTAATACAATTGTGACTTACAACCTCTCAGTCGATTGTCAATATAATCCGATAACAATATCCAATATAAGTGTCCTGACAATTTTTGGGGAACCGACTCCCGATGGATTTCGACAAACATCCCTCGATACCGCATCGGGGAGAGACGCGATTTCGCTTGCCTCGTGGTAACGTATTCTGAATTGCTGCGCATGGCTCTCATCTGGGTCCCAAGACCATTTGACCGTTAATCGAACTACGAGTAAGTCAGGAACCTGACATACGGACGACGGATTTGAATTTTCAAACTCGACCGTAAAGCCCATACGTCTTTGGATTCGCTGAAACTTATTCCGGGGTCTATTTGATCCCATTAGATCTGGATCAAGGTCATTCCAAGGTCGAAGTCGGAAAAAACCGCTTAAGCGAAGAAAACTACGATTCTCATACGTTTTTGTGCATCAGACTAGACCATCATACCTATACGCTTCTGGGGTCGCTGAATCTGAAACGAGAGTATGTTTGACCCCATTAGCTCATGATCAAGGTCATTCCAAGGTCAAACTGAAAAAAAACTTTCAAGCGGAAAAAGCTACGATTCTCATACGTTGTTGTGCATCAGATTAGACCACCATACCTATACGCTTCTGGGGTCGCTGAATCTGAATCGGGGGTCTGTTTTATCTCATCAGGTCAGGATCAAGGTCATTCCAAGGTCAAGGTGAAAAAAAAACGTTCAAGCGGAAAAATCTACGATTCTCGTACGTTTTTGTGCATCAGACTAGACCACCATGCCTATGCGTTTCTGGGGTCGCTTAATCTGAATTCGGGGTGTGTTTTACCCCATCAGGTCAGAACCAAGGTGGGGGAAGAAGGTTTAAGCAAAGGAAAATACGATTCTTATACGTTTGTGGGGGCGCTGAATGTTAATACAGGGTCTGTTTGATCTATCAGGACAGGATCAAGATAATTTCAAGGTTAAATGGGGGGGGGGAAGCGCTTAAGCTGAGATAACTACGATTCTTATACGTTTTTGGGGTCGCTGAATCTAAATCCAGGGTCTGTTTTATTCCATAAGGTCAGGATCCAGGTCATTTCAAGATCAACTTTTGTTTATCAAATGGAAACGCTTTTTTGCCGCGGATTCAGAAAGAGCGGGATATTTTACGCTCGCATATGGTTTCACCTGTGGATCAAGTGACCTTGATAGGTAAGAGGAAGGTCGAATCACTCTCTCAAATTAATTTACTTATGATAAAAAATTATTCGCATTGGGAAATCTATCAATTACAAATTTTTATCAAGCATGGTTTAGCTTCGTGATATTTCTCCGAGGGGAATTGGGCGATTAAGACAGCAGACACCTTTATCCACGCGCTACCGACGAATGGCGTTTTCCAGTACTCTGGGAAAAAGGATACCTCTCTGTTATACATATACTAGCTGCCAGAACATCTTGGTGATAAGGGACTGATGATGGTACTGGGGCATCACTGATGAGCCCAACTTCAGTATCCGAACGAAACGCTTAAATTCTGTGGGGATACTCTGATCCTGTTGTTGAAAATTCTGCTTCCTCAGAGAATGCTGGAAATGGCGACAGCTGTCTTAATCGAGGATGCAGTTAAAAACGATCTCCAAGGTTATGCGAACGTAAAATATCCCGCTGATTCAAAATCCGTGCTCAAAAACGAGTTTTCATTTAACAAATAAAATTTAACCTTGAACTGACCTTCACCCTGACCTGATGGAGTCAAACAAGCCCGGGATTCAGATTCAGAAACCTCAAAAATGTATATGAATCGCGGTTTTCGCCGCCTAAGAGTTTTTCTTTCTTAATTTGGCCTTAGAATTACCTTGATCCTGACCTAATGGGGTGAAACAGTCCCCGGATTCAGATTGAGCGACCCCAAAAACGTATGAGAATCGTGGTTTTCTCCGCTTAAACGTTTTTCCCCAAATTTGACCTTGGAATGACCTTGATCCATTTTGTGGAGCTGTGATTATCAATATCATTGAGATAAGTTTGAGATGCAATATTAGTATCACTAAAAATTCATATAATTTTTAGTAAATTCAGCATATTTTTATTGAAATCAGCCTAATGCACTGATATAATTAAACTCAATAATATTTAAAAATACAAAAATCAATCCCCGGTTAGAAAAGGATAATGTTACACCGCCTTTCCCAGTGAAAGAATATATTGTATTATCAACATCTACTCGGAAAGTTTTTGCAACACTATTTTTGCAACTCATCAAAAAATAGTCAGAATATAATTTATAGATCTTTCTAAAGTAAACAATATTGCTTTGAAATAACACGATTAAAACAAAAACTATGCGTATTATAAAAAAATATTTCACTTAAAATTTGTAGATCTTTTTTATATGAACACTTTTGCTTGGTAACATTTTTTCTTTTCCTCGTATAGTCCTGCCAGAAAATGGAATTTTTTATTTTTTAAAAAGCATTTCCAAACAATAACCAAAGAATAAAATTTATTTATTTTCATAACTTTTTCTCGTTTGATGAACTATTTTGCAGAAAAAATGCTGCTAATAAGAAATCAAAGAATATATTTTTTCTGTTTTTGAAATCTACATGAGACATTATTAATATTTTTAAAGAAATAGGCCTTATCTATGCTATAATTTTGAACGAGTTTTAATTGCGTTAAAGATTTGCCTGAGAATAATTTGTCAAAGAGAAATTTTATATTTACTTTGTGTAGATTATATGAGGTTCTCTAAGCTTCTCAAGGGGGAATAATAAAAAACATACGTTTGCTTTGAACATAAATTATCTAAGTTCCTCAAGAAAAAATGTTTATAGACGGGCGAGAGTTTAACTTCGAATAAATAGATTACGTGATACTAGTTAGAATATTTCCATATACGTGATGTATGCTCGAGAAGGGGAAAACGCAAATATTTCAGAAACGTATATATACACAAAACATCAGACTATTTATTAGTTAAGCTGTTTTCAAAATTCTGCGTTAGGAAGTACTCCCACGTTTAAAAAAAATGAGGATCCTGCATACTATGTTCTTAGCCCTGGACGTCATTCTTAATTCTATTGGTAAGTTCCGAAGCTGAAATATGAAACTTGACTTTTTAACACTCGAAACTTCAAAAGTATTCTACATTTTTGAGAAAAATTGTCTCTTAGGGAGAAAAGCTAATACATCCGCAATTTTGGGGATATTTAAATCAATGTTTAAATTAATCACCCTGTAAATTCCGCGTCACTTTTTTCTCCCAAAATAATTATTTCACAATCGCGTTCTTTTACTAAACTTTTCACAGTCACAGGTTTCTAATTATTTCAAATAAAAAAATGTAGATATCTTTCAGATTGACTTGAAAAACTTTTATTTCATAATTTATGTTGTAAATGGCTTGAACGAAATAAAGTGGAATCATTGAATTGCGTTTCTACTATTTGTAATACACTTTTAAGATTACAAATTCAGGAATCTTTTTTGTCTTTTCACAGAAATATCATCAGGTATGCCGTCCCAAACAAGGGACTTTCTGTCAAATTTTGGAACGAGTAACGAAAATGCTAATCGTCAAGGTAGCCATCGTACAAATAACCATTGATATTATAAATTTTAATTGATAAATAGTTTTTATATTAACAGTTTTCAATTGCTGATAATCTCTTGCCCCTGTAAATATTTTTCTTTTTTATTGATCACCCTTTTTGTAGGATGTTTCCCTTTTAAAACATGCTGTTTCATGAGACAGTTCTGTACAATAAAAAAAGAATCATAACTATTTTGGCATGCGTCTACTACTAATACCTCTCTTGCTGATTGGCCCTTAAGAAAAAATATTATAGGAGAATGAGTATAGGTCTATAATGATTTTCTTATATCGTCAAACATGGCAATTTCGGACATGTGGGGTTATTTGGACATTTCTATATTGATAGTTCGAATTACTTAAGGTGGGTGGTTTCAAATAGAATCTAGAACCAGTTAAGGAATGAACTGATTCCAGATTCTTGGAACAGTTTTGAATAATTGGTCCTATTAATTTAGGGAATTTAGGGCTGTCGGAATTCATCCCACAGGTCCAAAATTACGCCGTTTGACGGTAATGAATTTTCGATAATTTTGTCATCGTTATAGGAAATTCATTATAGAAAATCATTGCACGTGACCGTCCGCGAAGGAAGAGATATATGTAACGTGGAAAAAATCGATTCACAGTTTTTTTACACCAATCGATAGTTTTTCATTTGCTCTTCCATACTGAAAAATGTTATTCCTATATCCCGAAAATCCGAATTCTTCGCGGACGGTCACATGTAGAAAATGATTATCAGATAATCAGCATTGGAATTAATTATACGAAAATTCTGAAGAAATTGGTGTGAAATGTAGACAAATTTCCTTGATATCTTTAAAATCGCTTGAAATTTCATTAAAACCTTCAAAATTCTTTGGAATCGCTTGATCATTGGAAATCTTATAATACTCAATATAATCTTTTAAATCTGGTTAAATCTCTTGAAATTCTTTAAAATCTGTAACAAGACTTATAAATCTTTGAAACCTTTTGAAATCCCGTAAAATTCTTAGTGAAGCCTTAAGGGCGTCGTTACGTTCAGGATTCATTCGTCCACTCATATTGCTCACAAAATTTTTTTTTAGTTTCGCAGAGCCACATATATTGGCATTATAAAGGCTGGCATGATAGCTCGAAAAAATGTCTGAATCCAAAAAACCAAAAAGATTCAGCAATATCAGCCTCGTAGCTAGTGGGTGAACTACAAACAAAAAAATTAGACAGCGTTTGAAAAATTGTAGACAAAAAGCGGAGAGTGTGTGAATTTGCTCTTTTTTATTTAAACATAATCATTAAAAATTTTTTCCCAGTCTCAAGTAGTGCACCTAGGAATTACACTTTTTAACTGGTTGAATATGCAAGAAGAAGTCAATTGGTTTGATAGGTTTTGAGTTATCGTGTTCGCCAATTTGAAAAACAAGGTTTTGAGAAAAACACTTACGCTCAAGCGCCGTACTTATCCTATCTCCTAACACTGATGTTAGAGCGGGGAAAATCGATTTTTTTACCCTACACCAGACAAACCCCTCAAAATCCTTGAAAGTTCTTCGAAATCTCCTGAAATTCTTTGAAATCCGTTATAATCCACGAAGATGTTTCGAAACATTGAAAATCCTCTAAAATCAGTTTCAATGTTTTAAAATATTATGAGATTTCTTGAAACCCATGGAATTATTATAAGATGTATTGGAAGCAGTTGAAACTCCTTAAGATTAGTGGGAATGTTTGTGAATCCGTAGAAACTTTTTAAAATCTCACAAAATCTGTCGCAGTCGTTCAAAATCCATGAGAATTCTCTCTTTTTTTTTAAATTTCCGTTCCTGTTCAGTAAAATTTAGAAACGGTGACTGCATACAGCTTTAGTTACTTGTCTCCGAAAATTCCTGCAGAAATTTCTAACAGAGGGGATAATGAAACTTAAAAGTTTGTGGAAATAAACATACATTAATTCTAATAATAATGTTGTCCGGGCAAACATTTCTTAATGCCTTCAAACTTGCCTCAAAATATTGCTATTAGAGTAAACGAGATGAAGAGCAGTTTTCCCACAATCTAGCTCTTTCACTTTTACATGCTGTTCCGTCCGCAAACAGTATGAATGCACCATAAAAAAAACGTAATTCTCGCTTTCTCGTTACAGAGTCGAGTTCACAGTGTTTGTCTAACGGCCACTCTATTCCTGGTTTTTCTCGTGGCATACCTCCTCCTCCTGCAGAGTCTCCTCAACGTACCAGGTCCAGGTCTCCTGTTGCCAGGCACCGTACATTGAACATATTTGCACTTACACTTGAAGAACTTGCACTTATCCGGCTTATGCCCATCACCAATCAGCACCGGCAATTCGAAGTTCGAAAATATACTTTTCCTCCCGACAAACCAATTCAATTGCGCGGAACAGGGTGTAGTAGCTTTAAGCCCATGACAACCGGAGAAAAACTTGTTCTAACAACATCCACTGGCGACGTCGTTGCAATATTTGAAAATAATGTTCTTCGTGGAATATATAATTGCGATAGAAAAAGGGCAAGTATAAACATGGGAAGCGGCAAGATTTCCGAATTGAGCACAGAATTAGCTGATGAAACTCCATTAGGCTCTCGTTACCCATTCAAGAGGAATTTTGAATTAATACATTTAAGATAAGTGTAAACCACAATTCTCCATACCATTAATTCAGTTAAAAAAAAGTGAAAACCTAAAATATAATATTATTAGTGATATCGAGTCAGATGAAACTGTTACAGGATTACATTAAAAGAGGCAGTATATCATGGTTCTCAAGGCTTCAATGTTTTTTAAATTCCCCAATCCCTCTTCTTCGGAAATAAATATAAAAGATTGCTATATACGAAAATGTTAGTTTTCGATCTACTGATCCTTCAGTTTATTTAAAACAAGCTTTCGCTTCACGACGTGGAGCCTCTCAGGGTAAAACAATTATTCTTCTCCATCATTCATCTGAAGAACATAGAACGACGTTTCTTATATAAAAAAAATTTTATAGAGAATATAACATATTTGCAGATATGGAACATAACCTATAAACTTGCCGATACGAAGTTTACATTTCAGGATCATATAAAATTAACACTTCATTATTATAAAAAGTTGTGCAAAATTTTAAGATTTACAATAATATAAAAATTAATACTCTCAAGACCCAGCGATAAAATTGTAATAAACATTTTCCTTTGCGGGCCAACGCACAATGTTTTACGCAATACTTGGAGAGAGAAATTTGTGATGTCACGTGAGACTATATATTAACCTAAAAGTTTAAACGAAGATGGACGATAGAGCCAATTTTAAAGATATTTATATACTTTTTTTAAAAACTATTGTTAGTCGACAAAAAAAGACTATGGTAGATTTTACCAAGGTATTCTACATCCGATCTCTTATTCACATAATTAGTATTCTTGATAATGTAAAACATCCCTTTAAAATTTATTTTTCTATAGTGGCTTTGATGACTTACAATCTCAGTTTTCGAAAATAAAAACATGTGCGACACATCCTACATGTGTCAGAAATTGAAATTCTTGGTAGTAAAACAAAAAAATTTATATCAGAAAATTAAAAAATCATCATTACTAGAGCAGATAAGGGTAACATAACGGTGGTCATTAACAAGGATGATTATTATCTTGATAAATGCTGTACTCTCTTATCAGACCCAGATACTTATATTACACTTGAAAAAGATCCAACTAACAGTATAAAAAATAATCTCAATTTACTGATTGGTAAATTTCAAAAAAGTGGTTATATCAAGAAAGACACAGCTAGATGTTTAAAAAGCTACAATTCAGTTGCTCCACAATTTTACGGATTGCCTAAGGTCCATAAACCGAAAAATCCTAAGAGACCAGTCACTTCTTTTTCTGGATCTCCGTTACTTTAATTATCTAAATTCGGTAGCCTGCCTATAAAGCAAATAATTGGAGAAAGTGAGACTTTCGTTAAAAACAGCTGGGATCTTACTGATAAAATTAAAACCTTCAACATACTAAATAACTTTAAATTGGTTTCGCTGGATGTAAAATCCCTTTTTTTAAATATTCCTCAAGATTCGGGTTTGAAAAATATCAAATTATAAATCGCTATCCGCAATTCAAGAAAGGCGCAAGAAACGCCTCGTGACCATAAGTGGGGACGATCGCGGAGGTGGAAAGATCGCGAGACCACATTTGGGGAAAACGCGCCGCAAGAAAATCACTTGAAGGCCGAGGGAACAAAAGGGCCTAACCGACAATTTCATAATTTTACAGGGCGGGGAAAAAACGTTTTCATTCCGAAATATATTATTGAATCAAGTTGATATTTGTATTATATATTGTTGATACCATTTTACGTTCATCCCACAAGTTTGAATTGATTGTGTTTAAATCCAGAAGAGTTATGAGCTTTCGAAATAAGCAGGGGCCTAAGTCGAGGGGTGCCGAGGGATCAAAAGGGCCTATCTGCGCCAAGCCATCCATTGCGAGTCGTATATTCCTCGCCACGCATTCGCGACACGCGCCGGGCGTCAGATTTTCGCGGCATTCTCCGCCAATTTTAACGCTAGAGAAAAAACAAAACAACAAAAATGCTCGTTAGGGTTTCCTTTATGACATCCCGTTTGCACTTTTTCAAGATTTTGATTCGTATACTTTCAAATTTAAGTAATCCTCGGAACACACCAAACACGCGATGACGTTTGTTATGACAGGAGCACCATAACCAAAAAAAATTAAAATTATCGACCGCAGGTTGCTTCCTTGAAGCCTACGGTAACATCCGGACACACTGAGATGATTCAAATATCATCACCGAATGCTAGAACCTCGGCAAAGCATACAAAAACCACGTTTTCCCATAAGACTCAATAAGCAGTTAGGCCCTTTTGATCCCTCGATACCCCTCGACTTAGGCCCGTGGCGCATTTTGCCTTCGTTTTTTAAGTTGAACAAATTTTTTTTGAATTTTTTGCATTATATCTCGTTGTGGGTATTTGTTCAAAGAATTCAAAAATGCAAAAACCTCAATTTAAAAAAAATGTTAGTTAGGCCCTATTGATCCCTCGGCCTTCACTTGGCTGCTTCGAGCCTAGGACTGTGGTTCTCTTATGGGTGAGACTCACGGACATATTGTTCTTCACTCCTTTGAGTCTGTCGATTCACCATAAAGGAGCGAAGAAGCATTGATCCCAAATTTCTTTCCTCTCTATCCTTCTGGGTTTTCAATAAATTAGTGGGTTCACGCAATTACAATTGAATGTGAAAGCGAGTGATCCAAAGAGACTGTGGTTTCTTCCACTCGCTCTTCGATTTTCGTCAAACTCATGAAAATCGCGAGGGGTTTTGATGAAATTTTGCACGTGATGATTGTTTCCAGTACGTTTACATTCTGGTCGTTTTTCTACATTAATCTCTAATTTTCGCGTCGCAAATTTCGGCACCAAAGTAAATTAATTTTCTTTTGCTTGTTTTATTCCACTCATTAGGAGTGCTCATTTCTGCCCTTTTTCTTTGATAGTAATAAGTAGGGAAAACGGCGATCCTGAGAAGTAGGATCGTCATTTCATTGATAAATGCGATGATGAAATAGTTCTCCATTCTATCCCCATTCAGATAGAGGGCTGTGACCCACGAGATCGTACTGAGCACTTTTTTATCAATGAAGTAATTTTTTCCTGCTTGCTCCTTCAGACAAGAATGACCACGCTACTGAAGTGACAACGCTTCATCTTGTCACCCAGCTAGGGGGCTCGAACCCAAGAAAAAAAAGAATAAAATAAAAAATGGCTTATGTTGTTGTACAAGGAATAAAAACGCTCAAATTCTCAAAAATGTAGAGAAAACGGCAATATCGCTAATCGGAATTCTAAAAACTTTTATGAATTAAATTTTGTTATTCTCATAGAAGCTAAAACGCGAGTAAAACCGAAAAGTTTTTTTAAAAAAACCTACTTCCCTGAAAAAAATCGCTAATTTAAAAAAAAATTATGCCACAAGAATGGATCATACACTGTTAAAAAAACGGAGTTAAAATCAACTCCGAAGCATACCCTATAAAAGTCCCACTGTTTTGAGTAAACGGCAAGCGGAGTAGAAGAAGACGAGTTAAAATGTAACTCTTGGAAAAGAACTCCCTAACTGCACTGTCCGAAGTTATTTCAATCAACTCCGTCCTGACCCTATAGTTGTCCCACGACACCATCAGAAGTTGATTTTAAGGAGTAAATATCGCTAAAAAGGAACGCTGAAGGGAGTATTTCACTATTTAGAAATAGACTTCAGTACTCTGAATAGTGAACATATTTGATGTTTTAAAACTCTAAGGTTCTATATGGTCGCGTGTCGCGATTTGTTATTTAATATTTAGAAAAAAGATGTTTAAAAATTATAAAAAGAGTGATCTATGGCAACCAGACAAAGCGGGTGAAAATTGTATATATGAATCAGAATTGGGATACGAATAATTCATAGACGCCGGTAAGTATAATTGTATATAATAATAATTATGAACATATCCATGATGCTTTTGAATCTTTTTGTACGATTTGAAAAACTCGTGTGGATTATTTCTGTTAAAATTGACAAATCAGACAAGTCCATTTAGAAACCTTTTATTATTAAAAATTAATACTAAAGCCACTTACTCAGAAATGTCAAGGAATATTTTTTGAATGCTCCGAAAGCGTATTAAGAACAATTTTCCAAGCATTTCTTTATCAATTTTAAAAGGAATGATCCAAACGAGTTTTTTAAATCATACAAAAAGATTCAAAAGCATCATGGATATGTTAATAATTAATCAAATATATACAATGATACTTACCGGCGACTATGAATTCTTCGTATCCCAATTCTAATTCATATATACAATTTTCACTCACTTTGTCTGGTTGCCATAGCTCACTCTTTTTATCGCAAACATATTTCACTTTTCTAATAATTAAATAACAAATCGCACCGACGCGACCATCTAGAATTCTGGATTCTACAATTTTCATGTTTCGAGTTCGCAGTTTCGCACGCGTTGACTTGCGGCCATGATGTTGCGAACAACTGCGAAGAGAGTGTTTTGCAAGTTTTCTGCGAACGCAGCTCCGAACATAAACTCCATAAGAAGTCCCGCCACGACTCTTTAACTCCGGATTGAGCATGGGTTAAGATTTTGTTTCTGTGCGGTGCGAATTAATTATATTCACTCTGAATGCACTTCAGAACCTTTTGCTCACTGTATTTTACTCTAGAGTAAAATATGCGGAGTTGAATGTATTCGATACTGAGTCGATTTTATACTCCGTAAAATTGTACTCTCAACTCCGCTACCCATTTACTCCTCAAATTTTTAACAGTGTAGCGGGACTTTGAGATTCAGGGTCAGAATTGAAGGCTGCCTGATCCACACTTTAATCGCTCTAGATAGCGACGGAAATTTTATATCGAGCGAATTCTTCGCCTCAAATGTTCGCGATTTACTTAATTGCGAGTTCTTATCGCCAAGATCGGTAACCGGCATCGGTGCTGAAAATAAATTTCCACAACAACCGTGAGGGCGCTCACTCATAATTGATCAAATGAGACTTTTCGCACACACGTTTTGAGCTACCCTGCACGTGCCGACTTCATTCCAAAATCGCAGTAAGGAAATTATATTTGAAAATTTTACTTTCGTAAAGAAAAATCAGGTTACAACAAGCTATCGCGAAAAACCACCGTATCGATCAGAAACGTAATGACAAATATCTGTAATAAATAAATAAAAACTGACTGAACCCTCATCAGATAAAATTTTGAACTCAAAGAAAATTAATTCATCAATCAAATCCCAACTTTCAAGCAATTCTCTTTTTGAATTTTTATAATCACAGGCGGTGTAACTTCTTTCGACATAGTCTTCTTTACAATTTGAACGCAAGAATAAAAGGAGATGAAATTTTCCTTCTTTTTGGAAATCGGCCCCTCCTCAAGAATCGGCGAGCTAAAAACAATCAATTTCTAACTAATAGGTTGCGGGGTTGCTCCTTTACACCTCCCCCTTTTTCATCTTTTTCCTCCATAACATCCATCCCCTTCTTGTTAACCTGCTTTCTGTACATGGATCAAGGTCAGGGCTATACCTAGAGTCAAGTAACTTCCAGGTTATCAGTAGTCTAAAAAAGAAAAGAAAAAAAAGACAAGGGGGACAAAAACCTACTAAATCATTCATTTTTGGGTCATAAAATCATCATTTATGTCAGAAAAAATCCAACAGATAAATTATCACTCCAGAGCAATGAGCCTACCAGAAGAGATGAAAAGATTGAGGAAGAGCCAATCCACAACGTTTCCGAAAGAAGAAGATGCACCTATAGAGATCCGACCGATCGAGATAATCCCTTAACGATGAAGAGAGGCTTTTGTTAGAAAACAGTTTGGTAGGACTATGCAGAACGTCGAGAGGAACAATTTGTAGTGAAGTAAATATTTCAACACGTTCACAAGAGGAAAAAAAGTTCACAACGAGGTCAGCCAAAGAACTAATAAACTTGGGACTAAGCGACGAAAAGGTCCACTTAGATGAACTCATTCGCTTGAAGACAGCAATAGAGACCTTAATTAGTTCAAACAACAAGATAGAAGGAAAAATTACTGCCACTGCGTATACCGCGGATAAAAAGATTTGTACAGCAGCCAAAGTCCTGGATCAAAACATGATCAGGCACATATAACATCGCGAACGAGAATGCCACCAGCAAGCCAAGGAACTCTTGGATGACATTGCTATCCTAGACGAACGCACGGAAACCCTTCGTGAAACCCAATCAATATCGGGAGTCAAATGTTAAAAGGGTTTCGTTCGGGGGGAATTCGAACGGTAACATATACGACGGCGTATATCATTGAAATAAAACGGATCAAAAAGGATATTCCGAGTTTGGGAGCGGCTACAGACCACGTTTTGCAAGTCAAAATAACTTCACCAAAAGCTCTTCCCCCGGAAGTCAGGAAAAAAAGTACACTTTCTGGAAACTATCTCAAATGTATTAGAACCGGAAACGCTTGATGAGCCTTTGGACTTTGATGCATTCTACTTCGATGAAAATTCGGGAAACAAAACAGCCCCGTGTCATTGATGAATATATTAGTTGAGGCTGACTCGGGGGGAACTCAAATCTCAACGCGGAATTTTATCACCCTCGAGATGAATTACTGAAGGAGAACGATCCACGAATCGTCAAAAATAGAATCAGGTGTCCATTAATGAATTGCTCAGTTGCAGGTGTTAAAATGGAAGCCCTAATAGATACCAGAAGTGAGGTCACGTGTATCTCGGAAAATTTTTTCAGACTTCATATAGAAAAATTTGAAAAATTTCCAATTCTGCCCATCACTGGAACAAGTCTCATCGGAGCCACAAGGCAGGAATCTACCAAGTGGAAATATCAAATTCTAGCAGAACTGCTAATAGAAAACATGAAACCAGACCAAATATTTTTAGTTGTTTAAAAACTTAGTAAATCTTGAATCCTTTGAATAGACATCTTGAAACGATTAAAAGGAAAAAAAATCTGGTGACCGATACTCTAAAGATCTGCCAGGATCAAACAGAAATAACAATCAAACTAGAAATCGTCGCTTAAAATCCCTCAGGAAAACAATCTTCCAGCCAATTAGTGGAAAACTTGCACAACCTCATAGAAACGGATATTTTAATTCCAACGGAGGGGTTGGAAATCGATAATTCCCTGCATCAGCCTATGCTCATTACGGACACAGAGATACAGGATTGCGTAAATAAATTGCGTCAGTCTGGATGAAAACCAAAAATTTAGATTCTCCAATTTAATAGTCACTTTTTGAGAAGTATTCGCACGACGCCCGTGGCTCATTTCAACATACGAACACGAGTTGACTCTACATAGCCGCAAACCCTATTTTTGCAGAATACACCCAATTCCAATGGCCTATCGCTGTCCATGAAGGGACCGAACCCACGGAGATTCTCTTCCAGAGAATTTCAGGATCCAAGGTTTCCATGCGTTTCTGGCAGATCCCCTTGCATCCAGAGTCCTGCCAAGACACCGCCTTTTCACATGAAGGCAAGTGCTACGAATTTGTGTTCATTTCGTTACAGCTGCGCGTGAGCCTCTGAGTGCAGATTGAATGGCAGTTTGCGCATTATTGCTTGGAATCATTGACTTTTTAGCTGCAGCAGCAAGGTTTCTCAGTGTAGTGGTAGGTTTTTTATTTCTGAGACTCATCCTATTCCTGCGTCCTGCGCAAAGACACGTTTCCAAGCCTTCTCAGCTAGTACACTATCAGCTGAGTTTCTAGCCTCTATATTTTCTCTATTTTGTGAGTGGGCTATATCGTGCGCTTTGCAAGCTGCGTCTAGTGGATTGTTTCCTGGATCATCTCGTGCTAGTGGTTTGGCTAGTTTAGTACCTGGTCCACAGTACTAGTAACCGGAAAAATGCAACTCAAACGGCAAATTGTTGATGATTCTGTTGACCAAGAGAGTCTTACCTGCTACACGGTTCGTGTACAACTGACTCTTTTGTCTCGTGAACGATCATATCTATGCAAGGGATACTTTCAGACTGAAGGGTCAACCTATATAACAAGGATATTTATAGGTTTGCCAGTCAACCTTTGTCAGGATGCAATTTGAAGCACAACCTGTGAAACTACCTATCCAGAATTTTTATTCGCTTGTTCAAAACGAGAATAGAGAAAATACATCCAAATGAACTAAGATTTGAAAATATTTACATCTACTCAAAATCTCTAAAACAATCAAAGTATGAATTTTTGGAAAAAGTCCTTCAATCCGTACATGGCGTTGAGTACTATCCTTTCAATGAGCATGATGATGTGCCTTGTGAGAAACAAGATAATATAAGAGCATTTTTTTCTATGGGTAGACACAAGAATGTCGACTGTTTTTACTAGAGCCACACATATGCCCATATTCCTCAACATCTTGTACGCGATAATGTTAATTTACTTGTGTTATTTAAACAAGATGAAATGAATCTAAAGCATATTTATGATGATCATGTGAATACTGATATGACTTATTCAGAATTTGAACATGTGTGTTTAGCTTGCTGGTATAATGATAAGTATGGATTCGTTGTAATTGACAAGGATAGGAATATTAACCAAGGTAGATATAGAAACAGTTGAGCGAACAATAAGTGATACTTTTAAGCCATTGTTAATCCACTAGAGAAAATTGTTGATGGTCTCAAGAATATATCAAAGTTGAGCTAATTAAAAGGAAGGAAGAAGACGAAGCAAAGACTAAAGTTCAAGAAAGTATTGATGATGACGATTTGTCATATAAATAAATTTATGATGAGGATGAAGCAGACGAAGCGGAAAATAACTGAGAAACACCTACATCTTCATGGATTGATGATGATGCAAACAAGTATCTCATATTCTTAGGTGAACGAACTAGAGAACTTGATAATGTGTACGGTGTAAGAAAATTAACAAAAGATAGATTAATGATTGGAGATTCTCCGATAACCTTCAGCCCAAACTATATTCATGTGGGTAATTTGAATTTTTAGAAAATTAAAGGCTTGCTTGAACTTTTATTTTAAAAAGTTCCTGAAGAGTCCACTATAACTCCCAGTGATCTTGAAAATCATAGACAAATTATCATTACAACAAACGCGTATAAAGAGCATTATAAACCAGATGGTGAAATTCGTGACAATAAAGCCTTTAAATATCAAAAATTTATAAATAAATTATTTCCCACATCTCCATAAAAAAGTACAGATAGACGAAGTAAAACCCGAAAATCATTATCAGGTAAAGGTATAAGTGTCCTTGTATTAATATTAATTTTTTTCTCAATAAAGTTGATTATTTTCAAACATTAATCTTTTTACTTACACATCTACCTACCCTTAATCTAGTAAATGAAAAAGGCGAATTTGTTTAAAATTATATTTTTATTCGGATTTTCATACTAATAAAATACATTCATACATTCCCAATATTTCATCATATGATGCAACAAAGTTCCAGAAAATTCTACATTATAATCGACACGTTTGGGATATAATTTTTTACAACGCAAAATGTAATGATTCATTGAAATTAACCTTAAACTTGTTTACGAAAAAAACTGCGCAGTATAATTTGATGACGTCATCAAGAATGTTCGAGAAACTAAGCACATAGCTCCTTTTATAGACGCTTACCCCTTAACCAAATTTCAGGAGACTTTTGCACAACATTGCCCGATATTGCATCATATGATGCAACAAAGTTCTCTAAGATTCTACATTATAATCAACACGTTTGAGATATAATTTTTTTGCAACGCAAAATGCAATGCGTCATTAAAATAACCTTGAACTTGTTTACGAACATTTTTTTCAGAAATTGCGCAGTATAATTTGATGACGTCATCAATAATGTTGCAGAAGAATGTTTTTCTCGAATTATTTGCGTACTAAATAAATAGAGACGGATATTTGTCATTGAATGTATTATCTATAAGGAAGCAATAAATCATCCTTGCTTTTTCCCATAACTATATGATGCAGTAGAAAATGCCAGGACAAAGCAAAATATAAACTTGAATGTATTTAAGCGAAATGCTTGAGATAAGAAATAACCTTGAAGCTGTTTACATGAATGCAGAATTGCGCAACATTACTATGTAACGTCATCAGGAATGTTCTAGAAGTTTAGCATGGACATGAATTACTGCAGGATTGAAGCTTCTCGATGTTGGTAGAGTAGGAATCTTGAGTTAAAACCGGCCGTTTTCATCTACTTTTGTTTCAGTAGTTTTAGTTGTTTTAGTAGGAACAGCGAGTTAACAAAGTCTTTTCGGCTTCCCGTAGAGTGCCAGCCTCATACAATAGATCATCATGTAGCTTCAGAGGTCTCTCAGGCTATATATTTCATGATAATGATAAATTATCTTCAACTAAAATATCACCACAACATGTACCTTGTGGGTTGCAAATTGCAACATCACGTTATTAAGAGAGATATTATGTAAAGCGTAAATTATTAAGAGAGTAAAGGCGGTAGAGAACGCCAATATTTCGGAAAGATGGTCCTGAGGATTTCAAAGAACCATAAATAAATAGCTCGAGAAAAATGGTTAAAACTGCTTAAGGTAATCTCAGTGTATCACCTGATATCTGGCGGCTTAGACGACCTTTTCTATTGTCTTGTGATAGGCCTACTATAAACTCGTGCTCCGTGCTCGTGTTTTTTACATAAGAAAATTAATATAATGTCTACTATAACGGCCCATTTGAAACTTTCAAAAACGGATGTAAACTCTAAATAAATTTCAAAAGAATCCGAAAGCTAAATGCATTTCGCCTCAGCCAACAAGAGTCCAGCAATTTTGCAATCACTATTACAGTAACTCCCAAAGAAATTTGTTATCGCAAAAAGTGATCATGTACTGATTAGGGATGGTTCGTACTTTTCCAGCGTCGGATGATAAAGTCTAATACATCCTTGATTAGATTACGAAAATTTTTCTTCATTGTGGCAATTTGTGTAATTTTTTTCTATCTACTCTCATAGAGTGGTCTGCCTCTTTTAATGTAATTACCAGTTACTTGGAACGTTTCGATCCGACTTCGGAACACAATAAATATTATATTTTAGGTTCACATTTTATTAAAATGAATGGATAATGTCGAAAATTGTGATTTACACTTAACTCAAATGCACTATTCCACAATTTTTTGAGATTGGGAGTCGGTGGCATAATGGAGTTTCATTCATTAATTCTCGGGACAATTCGAAAACCGTGCCGCTTTCCGTGTTTATACCCACCCGCCTTCCCCCATAATTATATATCCCACGAAGAACTGTATTACTTTCCATTATTGGAACGACGTCACTAGTAGATGTTCTTAAAACAATTTTTTCTTCATTTGGCATGGGCACAAAGGTATTACGCCGTCCACGCAATTGAAGGTGTTTATCGGTAGGAAAAGTGTATATTTGCATTTCGAATCGCCGACGCGGATTGGTGTTGGGAATAAGCCGAATAAGTCCAATTCGACTGAGGTCAAATCTAAGTATGCTTAAAGAACGACGCCTGGAAAGAGGAACCCTGGACCTGGCATGAACAGGAGGCTCTGCAGGAAGATGAGACTCAGTAAAAATATGAGGTTTGGCAAGAGGAGACCTGGACCTAGCACGAAGAGAAGGCTCAGCAGGAGAAAGAGTTCTTTATGGAGAATGTATTCCAGGGAAATAAGAAGGTCTGCAACGAGGAACACCGGGAATAGGTTCGCCATTAGGCAAGCTCTCGAACGTTAAACTCAACTCTGCAACAAGAAATAGAGGATTAAATTTTTCTTAGGGTGCATTTATACTGGTTTAGAATTGATAATGGTATATCATAAACCCTTTTTGAAAATATTCTGAGAGAAGTTTGAAGGATTGGCGGATGTTTGCCCTGAAAACATTATTATGAGAATTATTTTATGTTTACTTACACACACTTTTAAGTTTCAGCACCAACATATATCACGCGACTAACGCAATTAAAAATTCTGAATGTTGTGGCTCGGACATAAGTTTATAACCCTGGCATAAGCTTCAGGTAGGAATTTATTCAGAACCTGTCCGAAGCAAGTTCGCAATCCTTCAATTATCATCCAGATTGAAGCAATCCGAAAATAATCTGAAGCCAATTCATTTCGACCCTGCAAAACGTCGCACTAAAATGCATTCTACATTCTGCCTATACTGAGGTTTGATATTATTTTTTTCATTTTCTTTTCTTGATTTTGAGAAGTAAAATGAGCGTCCCAAGGTTGGTTTGGTCACAACTGTTTAAGAAAAAGTTAGTATACATAATTAATAGTCTTTTTTTTTGCTCTAATTCCTTAATTCATTTGAAACTCCACGGACTTTTATTAATGATGATCATCAGGGAGAATTCCAACTAATAAGCCGAAATTATAGTATTTTAACTCTTATTTTTTTCTTTCTTTAGGTTACGTAGTTTTGCCATACCATTGTTATAATGATGAAAATTCTACACAAAGGAAGCGAAAATCTTATTTCTGCCATTTTTTAATTTCTATTCTAATTAACCTTTCTATCTCTTATCTATTTCTGAAAAAAATTACATAACAAGTTTTGTGTTTTAATTATATTGAGATTAGCACTTTGATATAGATATAATATTTCAATGCCGTAACAGGTGAATGTTTCAAGAAGAGATAAAACTCCGGAGCAGTGTTCAGATAACTGATAAAAGTTGAGATGAATATTGAGACGACAGATCTATCACTAATTCATAATTTCCCAAGAAATATCCTGTAGAAAATATGTAAAATTTTAAACCTCAAAGTGTCGAATAGGTTTCGTAGACCGTCGTACTATTTGCGCGATAGGGATAGTGAGGGGAACGGAGGGAAGGCAACTTGGGAAGTAGGAGAAGTTAGGGGAGCAATATTGTGGGAATGAAGGAGAGGGAAATAGAGGAGGGATAAGTAGGGGAAGGGATAGTTTAGGTTTACGGCATCTACTTTTACTAATTTTTCAGGAAGAATTTGGAACTCTTTAATTTCTCTAAAGCTTTGAAAAAATGCACCCTCGAGTAATGGATCTCTTCAGACTTATTTCGGATCAGCTTTTTTCCTCTGTCATATTTTTTCGGACATGAAGTGTACTTTGATCTGAGGAAAGCAAAAGTTTGCTCCTTCGACAAGGACTGATTTGACGCATTTCTGTAAAAGTTCCCGTGCAATTTGTTGTCGAGTAGCTGTTGGCGGAATTTTTTCGAACTCCGCTTCCTTTACTTTGGCTTTTTAGAAATGAGGCATCAAGATGGAGTATTGTACTTTTCTCACTTCTGATGATAAAATTTATTCTAAGGGTCTCGGCCGCCTGTTCCGCGACTTTTAAGAAACGCTCCTTTACCAATCATCTCGTATTTCTTGAACATTTTTAGGAGAGGATCTCTGACATTTGCAACGATGCAAGCTGTACTCAGCACAAATCAATTCTGAAGACATGGAAGATTCAGAAGTCCGCATCCGTCTTGACGGCATGAGATGTATATTCGCGGAACGGAGAAATTGATATGCAAGCACTTATGCATCAGCATGATCTTAGCAAAAAACGAGTAAACTAGAACCAGCACGGCAAGAATGTTAGTCACAGATACTTTGTTCAACGCCGACAAATTTGAAGACCGAATCTGTCGAAGAAGATGTTTGTATTTGCTTCAGAGAGACTCCTTTGCTGATGTAATGTCCCGAATGCGGCTTTGAGGCACGCTCAGGTAGGTATAGGTGTCTCCAGTGTCAATATGTCTAATAACACTCATATCCGTAAGCACAGTGTCATCGGAAAAGCCAGTAAACTTTCCTTTCTTTAGGTTTATCTTGGCACACTTTTCCAATCCAAAGTCCGTACCAATCTCTCTTGTGCATCCTGTGTATCCAGGAGAGTTGCGCAGTGCGAGAGATAGTGGCAGAAGTGTGAAACAATAGAGCAAAGGGCTCATGGAATCGCCCTGAAAGACGCCCCTCTGGAAGGTGATAATTTCCAGATGAAATAGTAAATCTAGTTTTTCAAAGGGGCATCAATCTCTCTATGCATCTTACTATGTGTGGATAAACCTTCAAGCTTTCCAGTAGACAGATAATAAGTCTATGACAGGTTGAAACGAAAGCTTTCCGGTAGTCAATCCTAGAATTTTTTGCCAGATATTAAAAAAAATTTTCCTGGATAATTTCCCCCATAGACTACGCAACATATATTGTTTTCATTGAAATCGGCCTAGCCGCTTTTGAGTAAAACAGCTTTCTTATGTTTGTTTCCCCTCCATATGTATACCATTAAGCCATTTCCCTTTTGGGGTAGGCGTGACACTACCCGATTCGGGTAGTGTTTCTAGGTTGATAACTTGTAGTAAATAACTACAAGTGTGGGCTCACCACACCCACGATGTGCCAACAGCACTCAGTTTTCTCGAATGGTCACCCATCCAAGTGCTAACCGCGCCCAACGCTGCTTAACTTCAGTGATCTGACGAGAACTGGTTTTTTCAGCGTGGTATGGCTTAGCTTCTACAAAAATGCGATTCGAAGGTCAAGTCTTAGAGGGATTTCATGTCTCATGGGTATCTAGCTATGCCATCAATTTGTACCTGATAAGTGCAGGGGAAACTGTTACATGCTTACCCCCAAAGGTCCTTTTTCGATTTTCAAAGAGGGTTGCCCGGTATTTCGGACAGGATAAAATATATCATCCCTGGTGAATTAGTTAGGGGGAGACTCAAGCTTTATTTTGGCGTTGGTTTCATCCTTATTCTCGATGGGCTGGAAACCGACCAAAAATACAGACTTTCGAAAAGGGTTGCCAAGAATTTCATACAGGGGGGGGGGGTGGTAGCAACCCTAGTGCTTTTTATGAATCTCACTCAGGACGCCATTCTGAGCGTTTGTTCATCCTTATTCTCGATGGGCTGGAAACCGACACAAAAATCGTACCGGAAGTGACCTTTTTCTGGGCATCTGGACATCCATACCGATCCTGTTTCAGCTTACTCTATTCTATTATCGTAAGTTGATTTCATCCTTAGCCTCGATCGGCTGAAATTTTAGCAATCAACGCTTGGACTATTTCGTATTTCTACATCTCGCTGTCGCTATTATTTTTTGATCTCAAGTACTTTGCTCTTTCTGCTACCTTAATAGCCTTACACTTCTCATTATACTTCCTCCTCTTTTATGCCCATTTTGTAAAAATATTCTTCTCTAGTCGCCACTCATTGCACTCACTTGCAATTAACGACTCGAACAACAGCATCCTTCTTCTGAACGCATTCAAAAATAATCTCTCCCCAATTCCCTATACTTGCTTTTTAGTTATACTCGCCTTCCTTACTCACTGCTTTATATGTGCATCTACGCTGCCATCTTTCCTAAATATAAAACCCAGATAAACAATGCTTTAACTTCATCCATTATCTTATCTTTCCATTTCCATTTCCATTTCTCCTCCCTATTCCTACCAGCTCGTCTAAATCTTACTTTCTTTACTTTTCCGGGTTAGGCTCTAATTTCTTCTTATCTGAATACCTTTCTGTCTTTTAATGATTGGCTTTAAGATCTCATCCTCCATGTCCGATATTAGTACTGCAAAAATTGTATGGCTCGAAGGACACCCTAGCCTTAAACCCATCAGAACCCAGAGCTTCTTTGACTCTTTGCCCTGAATTTTCGCACACTTTAACTCTCTTAACTAACTCCCTATCTACTACATGTTGCAAAACATACACAGTTGAATAAGTTTCGAGACTCGAACCAATTTCACTTGAATCGGTTGATAAATAGCAAAGTTATGACAGTTCTCCAAAAACAACTTTTTTGTCGATGTTGAAATACTTAAAAATGCAAAAAACAATGCTCGTTACATTCCTCGATAGAAAAGGAATCATCCACAGGGAATTCGTTCCCACTGGCCAAACAATTACTGGAGCATATTATCTCGGAGTTTTGAAGCGTCTGATGGCCAGGATTTGTCGTATTCGACCCGAATATCGTGATCCAGAGCCCTGGTCTCTGTTGCACGATAATGAGTCACACCTCACTCATTGTTCGTCAATTTTTGGCTCGGAACCAAGTCTGTGTGTTGAATCATCCACCGTACTCACCTGATTTGACCCCGTGCGATTTCTCGCTATTTAGGAATCGAAATTGAAGTTGAAAGGATGTTTTTTTAATGACTCCTCGACCACCAAAACAGCTAGAACACGGGCACTAGAGGCAATTCCACACAATGGCCTAGAACACGCATTTGAGCCACTGTTGAATCGCTGTAACAAGTGTATTGAAACTGAAGGAGAATATTTTGAATAAAAAAATCGAAAAACATTCAGATATCTTGTTTCAATAATGTTTTCAATGGTGAGTCTTGAAACTTATTTGTTGCACTGTGTATATGTATGTTGTCTAAGGTGCTCTTACCTGCGTTAGGGCCCGCTTGCGTTTCTGGCTCGATTCCTTCACTTTCAACCTCCTTCGTTAGTCTCTCAGCAAGCACCATTATCAATCTTATTTTCGGCTTCTCTTTACTGCACAATCAAGCTTCATGATATATCCAGTCCATGCCGTTCTTCTTTTTAACTTCTTAATCTGAATCTCCTATTGCTTAAAACAAATTCTGGACATATGACCTCAAACATCGAGAAGGTGTTTCAACACTGAAATGCCTCTGATTACTTGGATTGTCCCAGAAAAGCTTCAGGGACATCTACCAGACTTATCCATCTGATGTGGAATCCAGTTTTGCCTCTCATCGAAAAGGTTTCATTCGTCAATTTCATCCGTTAGGGTGGGACTTCTGAAGCGCAGGCCTGAACGACGAACTCTGATTGTGCTTGACTTCAGATCTAATCCTAAAATTTGGAGGGGATTGGTTTATGAGTGAGGTAATACCCGAGAATCCTCCAGGAAAAAAGTGAACGATGCGAACATCTTTACGACTATAAAATATGTAATTTGAAATAATTTAAAGGTCTCCTAATTATTGTAAGTCCCACTGAACCTTATGATACCATTTCCCTGTCGTCAGTCCGTAAATAAGACCATGCGCATTAGAATCAAAAGAAGCGCGCGCAGCCGATCGATAATAATCGGAGACGACATCCCAAAGCGACGCTCATCCCCTAGAAGTCCTACCCAAGATTAGAGTAACCTTCAGATGACTTCCTTGGTTCCAAAAGAGCGGATTTTTCATCACAGGATATGTTATTATGGCGAATCAGTCAACAAGTCCTTTTGCTTCAGATTTTCTTGCGAAACATCCAGGCGTCCGCGTTCTGCATAGCTTTTTTTGGCCCTTACGGCATTCAAAATATTTGTGGTTTAGAATTTATCGAGGATAATGAGTGATTCTTCGCCACGAAAGCGAGTTTTGAGATTTTTCGCAAATAAAGTAAGTTAAAATTACAGTACGTGGCCATATTATTAGGCCAAAGCTAAGAAATAAGTATTTTTGAAAGACTTATCGCGTTTAAACTTGGATGGCATCAGTGTTTAGACGAAAACATCAAATAAAAAAATGAACGTCGACTAGAGTGTATCGGTTCCATTGTGTACAGTACCTTGTTCTTCATAATCAAACAAGTAATAGTGCTTCAAAAAAGACTGGGTAAACGACGTAATTTGTCGTCAACTACAGTTGGCCAAATTGCCAGCAGGGTGAAAGCTAGAAACATGACAGTCCAAAAAAATGCTACAGTCCAATGTAAATCACTACTTTCTTAATAAAACTCATTATATTATACAGGGTTTGTATAAAAAGTATCGGGAAACGTTTAGAAAAATAGATTCATTTCAGATATGGCTACAAACCTTAAAAATTCTTCAAAGTAGATCCCTTGAGCGTCGACACACTTTTGCCAGCGGCTTTTCCACGACTCGATGGCTGTCTGGTAGTCGGATTCCGGAAGGTCCTTAAAGATACACGTGCAAGCTTCTTTGACGGCACTTAGGGTCCCATGGTGGTGTCTTTGAAGGAGGGTTTGACTTTGGGAATAGAAAAAAGTCCGCTGGGGCCAAGTCGGGACTGTAAGGGGGTTGAGGAATCGTCTCGACACCTTGGAGCAGGTGTGAAATTGGAAATTGCATCACGACAATGCACCCAGCCACACCTGCTCCACGGTGACCGACTACCTAACGCAAAACGGCGTCGCGACGATTCCCCAACCGCCTGACAGTTCCGAATTGGCACCAGCAGACTTTTTTCTATTCCCAAAAGTGAAATTCTCCCTCAAAGGACACCAACATGGGACCTTAAGTGCCTTCAAAGAAGCTTGCACGCGTACCCTTAAGGACCATCCGGAATTCGAGTCGTGGAAAAGCCGCTAGCAAAAGTGTTTCGACGCTCAAGGGATGTACTTTGAAGAATTTTAAGGCTTTGTAGCAATATCTGAAATAAATCTATTCTTCTGAAACTTTTCCCGATACTTTTTATACAAACCCTGTATATACTCTCTCATAATTTAACAAAAAATGTTTAAAAATTGTGGTGTATTGTAGTTGAAATGGCAAAAATGTGATTTTTAGGCTTTGGGCTAATAATATAGCCAGGGGCTGTGGAATACCAAGCTTTACACGTTGACATGGAGTTATCCTAAGACTAATTTAATTGAGAATTTCATATTATTGAATTGACCAGACATTGTAACAAAACTACTCCTAGTATAACCCTCATTCATTGATAAATAAATATTGCATTACCGATCTTCTCTTATTATGTACAAATGTACAAAATTATTGTCTTCAGCGAATCAAAAATATCATGGCGTTTCCAGAAATTTATAGCATTAACGCTGAATAATAATTGATTTTGAGTTACCTTTGTTGATCATTAGGTAATGATCCTATAAGAACTACTGAAGATGTAAATTCATACTAATGCCATTTAACATAATTTCTGAATAAATGGTAATTGCTATCTCTTATAATTAGTTTGCAATCATTTCTAGAATTAGAAACCTATTTCTTTTGAACTATCGCCTCTACCAAATTCTGGAAGTGGAGCCAGTCGGAAATTGAGCCGGTATATCATACTTCGAGTTGTTAAATTTGAGTTTTGTCACTCGATATATAATTCTGAAGTTGAATTTTGCTGTCACTATGTATATTTGATTATTTTTGAAACATTAACTCAAGAAAGGTATGGCTCCCTGGCGCGTCATTGATCCTGATAGATATTGTGGTTGTAAAACCAGAATTTCTGTAACGAGTTGTTCTTTTTAGCTGCTGTTACCTGCTGATCCCTGTTGTTGTTGAGACCTGCTTGAATATCCTCGTTTAACGCGAAATGTAATTTTATTATTTTTACAATCGTTTTGCTCTTCTAAGTAAAATAGTGAAATTGAATTTTAATCCCATTTTATTATATTGCTCTCGATTCAGTAAAGGTTAATTTTTTGAAACATTGAATGCTGTTGGATTCACACAATGAGTAGCAAACAAAGTTGATAAATAGCAAACAAATAAAGTAGCAACAACTATCAAAGTAGTAGAGAAAGACAAAAAATTGAAAGCCGCATGTCTGTTAATGAAAAACAATTTTCAATGAAATTGCTTTTAGGCTACGTAACTGAATAACTAAATATTCCTTTAGTATTTTCGCGTTATATACAGGAAAATTGAATTCGGGTACGATAGTTCGCCTTGAATAAGCTTTAACCGTCAAATTGCCTACGTTTAGTTTTTTGTGCATTGAAAACCAAGAAAGGGCCCTTTATCGAAAGAAAAAGGTTGAACCCTCAACCAAATGAAAGAACCTTTAATGAAAGATTTATTTTTTTCAACACTTTCACCAATTTTTGCGATTATCTGAAGATACTTTCGAGCTATCATCATACAAATATGATGACCACTGGAATCAGCATGGAATCAGCGGTAACCACAGATTTTTTTAAATGAAAATAGGAGAATCTTAGGATTAAGAAAACTGATGGTTTGGTTTCTAAAATGAAAAATAGTGATAGCTGAGCTAAATCTTCTTACTCGTTAACTTTTTTTTAGTGAGGCTGTATCTACTGAGAAAATAAGGATAACTGCTTTACCGACCGTTGATCACTTTATCGACTAAACTTGTAGTAGAGTTACCACCTAAGTATTTGTCAACTATTTTGTTGGTTGACGCTGCCCCGATGAAGAAACCTCAACTACTCTCTAAATTTAATATATTTTGCACATTAATGAGTTTACACTTTCATAATTATGTGATGAAATAATGTTTTATCTAACAGAATAATAAACTTCCATGCTTTCATTCTTTTGCGACTATAATTTTCAAGATTTGTGTTCAGAGCGCCATTCTGAATTCTAACAAAATATATTCATTTAATCATCTGGCCCCATGGTTGCCGCTGGGTAACCATGGGGTTATTTACTTCTTTTTGAGTAAAATCAATATTAAATGAAGAATAATTAATACATTATATTTTCAATCAGATTTTTATTTTATCTTACAGTCGTAAATTAAATTTATTAACGCAGTTTATCTGCATAAAGCCTTTCATATGATTATTATTTCATTCATTTATAAATAAATATATATATATATATATATATATAATTGTTTATAAATATATGTATAAATGTGTATATAATTATCTTTGTCAAGTGTGGAATACACCTTAATCAGGTTCGTGTTTACAGTTCCATGAATTACGAGATTTTTCTTCTGCGCACTCATCTGTAAAACAATAATTTTCGTAAAATATAAAAGAATATATAATGCAACAAGTGTGAAAGATTCCAAAACAGTTGTAGAACATTATGAATAACATAGGCACACAAAAAAATGGTCCGGAACTTTTAACGAAACACATGTTTTCTTATGTATTCCGAGCCGCTGAAACCGAATCTAAGGTCAAACTAAAACCTTTTATGATTGGTTTTGGACATAACCTCAAAAACCCGTATTTTTCAGTTGGCATTTGATAGAAAAACATGATTTCATTAGCGATTTTGAATTGCTGAATGAGGGAAGACAATTTTATGGATATTAAGTCGCAGACCTCAGTTTCCGAGTCAGATAAGCATGACAACGAACTAGTCTTCAGCATTATTTCTCAAACATACTTCATTGCAACAATTTTATTTTTAATCTTCACCTTAATATTTTTTTTTTAGGTGAACTGAATTCGTTTTTTGTGAACCATAAGTCCTGAGCACCTTGGGTCATGATTCATCTATGAATCGTCAGACAAAAGTGCCTATTTATTTGCATTCATTGAATTCACTTTAAAATTAAGTGTCGATAACTGTTGCTTCACTAGGTATTGGAGGCGATGACAACTGCCCTGAAAAGAGATGTGTAGAATGATTCACCTTCCAGCCGAGTCAGTACATCGTCCTCATCAAAGCTGGAAAGCCCTCATACTTAGCTTAGGGGAGGTATGAGGGTTATCACTGGAAAGAGGATCCAGAAACGTCATTGATGACCTATTAGAGGAGCCATCAAAAGTCCTTCTTCCACCTCTTCTTATTAAATTAGGTCTGATGAAACAATTGCTAAAAGCATTAGATAAAGACGGACAATGCTTTCAGTATATAATGACTCAGTTTCCTCAAATGTCCGATGAGAAGTTGAAGGAAGGGATTTTTGATGGACCTTTAATCCGAAAGCTGTTGAAGGACCATGTTTTCGTTACTAAAATGACCTTAACTGAGAAAAGAGCATGGCTTGATTACAAAAATGTTGTTGAACAATTCTTGGGGAACGCTAAAAGCCCAGAGTGGGAAAAGCTGATTTAGAGAATGGTTGAAATTTTCAAAAAATTAAACTGTTTAATGAGTTTGAAGCTTCATTTGATAGATTCTCATTTTGAATACTTACCTGAAAATCTTGGGGACTACACTGAAGAACAGGGTGAAAGGTTCCATTGAGATATAAAAGTGACGAAACAAAGATACGAAGACAAATGGGATGAAAACATGATGACGGACTACTGTTGGATGGTAAAAAGAGATTAACCTAAAAAACAAGTTCAAAAAGGAAAATGCGACTACGAAGGTCTTTCGAATGCAAAAGAGTGCGTTACAATATAAAAAAATAACTATTGTTCCATAATTCGTGAATCTGTTTCAGTGGAATTCCACTGATGAAAAATAGAAACGCGCCACTGAAACTTGGGAATACGCAAAACTGTAAAATAATAGTAATCAGTGTAATCAATGTGATTCCAGTAATTTCGATTTAGAGCGTACAATCATGATAAACCTGCACTGATTTGGCTAGCGTATTAAATTTAGCAGCTCAACATCGCTAATGAAATCATGTTTTTCTATCACATACTGAAAAATGCGGTTGTTTGAGGTTATGTCGGAAACTAATCGAGAAAGGTACTAGTTTGACCTCAGATTCGATTTCGGCTGCTCGAAATACATAAGAAAACATGCCACTCGTTGAAAGTTCCGGAACGTTTTTTGTCTGCCTGTGTAATGATTCTAATGACCTATCTGATTTTCTTATGTATATATCAACAAATTATATTTTTTAGTAATTTTAATAGAAATTGATATCTAAATTGAACATGTATCATATATTTACTCACGTAAACACTTTTCTCTGGATTTACATGGATTCGGTGTGTAATTGTATCCACATACAAACAGTGGACCGAGCATAAACACAATGACGCATTTTTCTGTAAATAAAATTAATAATCTTTATTATCTGTTATCCATCGACCGCAATTTTGGGCACATAACAAAACAAAGGGTAAAAAGTGATTTAGGTAGAATGCTGGGGATAATCTCGGGATGAAAAAAAAAATGAAAATCGGTAAACGTAAAAAGAAAGTTCACTATTCTTTCATTTTACCTTTAACAATCTTCATTTTTACATTTCTAGATTGCCCCCAACATTTTTACCGTAATTAGTATTTTCAGAATAGTGAAAAACATTTTCTTGAAGGAATCAACACAGTGAAAAATCAGCCTAGTTCAGTGGGGTCCATATCAAGTCACATGCGGCAAGTCTCTTTGTGGCATTCCTTACCTGAAGCATCTATCACCTAATATAAATTTTAGAGGCCAGATTGCTCCTTTAGGTTGATTTTTCGGAATAGTTCAGTACGGTTTTCGAAAAAGGTATTTAGATTATGTTTAGCTACGAGATTGAGGACTACGCAATAATTTGACTTGTTACCTAATGCCAGAGTTTTATCCTGCAAGAGACACTTTTGAGGCACCTAGCTTTCACCCTAGAAGAATATGAACCTAGCAATCAAAATGGCAATTCAAAGTAAAAATTTGGTGCATTTTAAAAATAATCAAAAATTTTCTAGTTTCGACAATGTAAACTTGTTTATTTAAAAAAAAACTTGCCCCCTGATGTCTTCTGTCATTTCCCCAAACTACGCAGATACAAATTAAAACCATTGTTTTGATATTAAGTTGGGAGCATGTGAATCTTGCATTATCTATGATACAAATTTCAGTCAGAAATCAGAAATTACTACATAATACATATCCCTAAGAGTTTTAGCAATAATAACTCTACTCTCCAATAGATGACGTTGCATCAGGAGTTTGAACTGTTGGAATAGTGGTAATTTGCCGAGCAACAATCTGAGCAAACGGGTTAAAAAATAATTACAATTTTCACTGTAAGCTTTCCCCATTTTAAAGAATTTCTATTCTGGTCAATTTCATTCAAAACGATGGCAATTCGGAATTGTTCAATTCAAAAGGATTTGATTTAAAACATTTTAATTTCAGGCAGATCCAATCTAAAATTTTATCATTTTGTGTATACACGTACCAAACAAAATATCTATCTTTTTTATGGATACTTTTCACTTGAAAATATTCAATGTCAAATATTTTCGAACAGCTCAAAATTAAAATTAATGAATCAGTCTAGTTTAAAATTGGAAATTAAATTATGTCTAATGATTCCGTCTGCAATTATTCCATGCATCGTGCTTTCTAAATCTGAATTAGAAAAATTTCACACATTGATACTAAAATCCTATTAATTCAATTAGAAAAAAAATAACTACTACTTCAAGTAGTCTAAGTATTTACATGTTTGATGCTGGAAAACTACGAACTTCTTAGTGAAATATATCGATTTAGTTAGGAATGTATATATTAATAAAAATAAAACAGTCTTTATGTCATTTTGGACTTTTCAGACTAGATGGAAATTTTATTTATCTGGAAACATTCGACATTTTTCTCTGAAAAACGTGCTTGTGTAACAATTTCAACTTTATTGAAACAATAATAAGCAATGTAAGACAAGTTTACCTTCACAATTTTATATCAAGAACAACCGACAAGAAAGTTTCACTAATTGATAAGTAAGCTTTTACTAATTCAGATTTTGAGAGTGTGTATTATATTTGTAAATACTATAATTGTAACCCGTCGCCTTTGACCAGGCTACCGGTCGCGTCCCCGGGTTGCGGATAGGGGGGCCCTGTACCGAGGGTTTCTCCTGACTACGGTTACTCAACTCAATAAGCAGTCGCGGACAATGGTCCAGGGGTTGTCCCGAAGGAAAACCCCCCAATTCAAGGCGTTAACAACCGTGCCGAAGACTGAATGGCACCAGGGTATGGTGTTCCAAACGGTGTCTCTAGGATACAAGGTCGCCTCCTAGAGTATACAGACCTTACCCCCGCATGCGGGACTCTGCGGGGGTGGACGTATACTTCCCTAGCTACTCGTGGGAAATAAATGGAGAATCGACAAACTTTTACCAGAAGTGTGTGTGAGGAGTTGGGAAGAGAATTTGATGTGGTGGAAGATCCTGACTTGAGTCAAAAGACTCACGTCAAGAGGGATATCATAAAGGTGGAAAAAATGTTCAGGGAGGCTACAGGACTCACCGACCAGATGCGAAACGCAATACGAAAGATGCAGCTTTTCTGTTCCACTAAGAAGAACATGTTCATGCCAATTAGGCAGGGCTAAACAAAGTGGAAGGACTGGCGAGGAATCTGGTTTACAACCTATCCTACGCCGATCACTATTTTGAAACCGTGCCAATACAAATTGGATTTGCCGCCTCGAAAGAGGGGTATGACTTGAAGAAGAAATTTAAGACCAAGAAAAAGACCAGCCAAAACGGGACTCAAACCGAAGAAGCTGTGGAGGCTGCCACTCCCCAAATTCTATCAGTCCCGTTGAGGTAAGTGACACAAGGCAGAGGGTAAAAAAACCGAGGACCCGCACTACCACTGTGGTGTCCTCGACTCCGAAGAGGGAAAATGTAGGGGCCACAACAATTGCGCCCAAAAACAACAAGGAGAAGGAGTCGAAGAGGAGAGCTCGACGCGAGGCGGTCTTGATAAGACCGGTCGAGGGTTTGAGCTACGCCGAGGTCCTAAAGGATCTGAAAAAGAAGGTTAAACCGGACACCTTTGGTGTCAAAATCAGGGGTGTCCGAGAGACAAGGAAAGGAGAAATCCTCATAGAGGTGAGTCCTGCAGCGGACGGTAGAGCAAAACTGTCTTCCGCCATCAGGGAGGCCGTTGGCGCTAGAAATTCCGTGCGGGAACTTGTTTCGCGCATAAAGGTCGAGGTCCTCGATTTGGACTCGACAACTAGACGCGGAGGAGGTAAAGGACGGCGTGCGAAGTCACTTCAACGGAATAGATCCGGAGAACGTGAAGGTGAGCATGACGAAGAGGGCCTTCAGGGGACACCTGAAGGCCTACGTGGAGCTCAGCGAGGAGTTTGCGTCGCAAGTAATCCGGACAGGACATCTGAAGGTGGGTTGGATGTCCTGTAGGGTTCGGAAGAAGATGGAGCTTCTACGATGCTACCGTTGCCTGGACTTCGGTCACATGGCAGTGAATTGTGAGGGTCCAGATAGGAATAGAGCATGTAGGAAATGTGGCAAGGAGGGCTATAGGGCTGCGGCGTGCGAAGGTACGCCGCATTGCTACCTCTGCGCCACAAAAGATGGAAACCCCCAGACTAGGGATGGAAAAGTCGATTTCGACTTTAGTCGAAAGTCGACTTTCGAGGTCTGAAAGTCGACTTTTGACAATCGACTTTGCGCACTCGAAATCGACTCGAAGTCGACTTTGTTCGTTCGACTTTTCCTCTTCCGGCGACCGGATGACTTTT
>CAKNYM010051981.1:201229-272283 GCA_932195095.1 Andricus curvator
ATTTTGAAGAAAAAAAAAGTGCCCGTATTTGAAAAAAAGTCAAATTTTTTTTTGATTTTCAAAAATTCGGGTCAAATTTTGACTTTTTCCAAAAATCGTTATCACCACCAGAAAGTTTGTGAAAAAATCTATCAAAAATATTTAAGGTGAAATTTTGTTTGAGGCAATAGGACAAAAGTTACAAACGTTTGAAACTAAGGCTTTGCTTGAAAAACCCAAAAATTGTACCCCCTCCACTTTGATAAATAATTATCAACATTAATTAATTTTTGGTGTGAAGAGTACTATCTAATATGACTACAATTGGGCCAATTTTCAGCCCGATCGGACAACTTTCATTTTCGAGGTGGGTACACTTCAGAAATTATGCCCCATATAGACGACCTTCAAATGCAAAATTCTTTAGATCAATCATATCGATTTGCCACTTCTAACACAACCCCGCGATGCCTCAAAAAGTGCCCTTACATAAAAAATTTGAATTCTCCACAAAATCTACACCTTTGAGCACTTTATTCTCGTTCTTTTTTTTTTTTTTTTTTGCCAAAAATTATTAGTCTTGGTCTAGTGCAGTAATTATTATTATCTTTAAGTAATTCTTAATTAGGTGAGAGTGGTCCTTAGTCGGCACTGTGGGTGAATCCGGCACCCTCGCGTTTCTCAGAAATGGCAGGCATGTCGGCTTAACCATTTTGTTGTATGACAGGTTGGTAGACATGGACGTAATTTACGCTGACAATTGTCACTTTAGTTTTCGCTTGAAAGCGTGAGCAGGGTATACATTTTTCGTGCAAACGGAATTTCATTATCTTCCATTCTTGTGAAGCAGCTGCAGGTGTGTAAATATTTTGAAAAGTTCAATTGATTATGTGCGTAATAGCATGTAATGTGTAAAAATTCGTTGTAGTCTTGAGTCAGCACCAAACAGGTGGTCCTGAGTCGGCACCGTTTTTTTGTTTTTTTTGTTTGTTATTTGTGTGTGATTTTATTTTATTGTATTTCAATTCCATGTCACTCGTCTCTTGTTGGTTTTTTGTAGTTTGTTTGTGTTTTTACTGCATGTTGTTTGTCTCTGGTAGGTGTGCATCCTATAAATTAAGTTGAACAATATTCTACATGTTTTTTTCATTGTAAATGGTTTAAATTTGTCCATTTCCTCCTAAAACTTATATAAGCTGCCCTTTTTCTTGCATTCGAGCCGAAAAAATTATGTGCAGACTCATGACCAGGGGGTGCCGGTTTAGGACCACCATTTTTAGAAATAGCAAATATTGACTTCTTTACTTTGTGCTGCATTGCGACGGCAAAAATCACTCCACGTTGCTCTGAACGACATAGAATTGTCGATAAAGGATCGTGGTACCTGACCAAAGACATTAAAGCGCCATTAAACCCTGTTTACCCTCTTTTTGGACAAAAACTCTTACTGTGCCGACTTAGGACCACTCTAAAAATCTAATAGTGCTTGTAATGTCAAGATCTCGCATCAAACAATGGTTAGGCTACCCAGACTTTAAATCTATCTCGTGAATCAGGAATTCCAAAATAACGAAAATGTGTGCCATAAGCCCTCTAGGAGATGAATAATATCGATTTGAATGAGTTATTTCAGATCTTGTTTTTAAGTTATTCACAAATAACATAAATATGGTCAATAATAACCAAACAATGAAAAAATGAAATAAAGGTAATGTTCATACGTTACAGGTAATTCCTGTTTCTTTCCTCAATATTTTTTTTGCATTAGTCAATACAAAGATGTTTGAGTAAGCATTTATAGTGTTAATATTAACATTGAATGAAAAAGTTGAGTTGTCTTCAATTTTGGATTTTTTTCTTCTCTTAACTACGACAGACTAGTTTAATTTTGTAATAATTTTAGGGTAGGAAATACGCACATGTAACAGTACAATTTGGGCACTATCTGGGCAGTTTTCTCTGTATATGTAATTGTTAAAACAGTTCATAAATATAAAAAATGAAACGTATTACCTACGAAAATGAGAAGTTATCACCACAACTCAATGTTTACTCCTGAATTTCTTGCAAAAAATGTTTTAAACGAAAACAGTTTGTTTATTGATGAAGCTAAAATATCAAGATATGCGATTTAAAAGAGGCAGTGTAGACTAGAAATTTGTAAGAAAAAATTGATTTCTCTAGGAAAACACAATGGGATACTCCAAATACGTAATAAATTAATTGCTTGCACAACTCATGGATATAAAAATACATATTCGCGATACACGCTATTTTTGTCATCAACTATCCGAGAAAATTATTTAGCACTTTTTTAAATCACTTCTTCCCTAAACTTTCGATCCCGTATGACGTTTTGAGAAATCCTGAATAAAAAAAAAAGTTTTTACAATGGAGTATGTCTGTCGTCGTCACTAATACCGTCGTTATAGATTGTACAATTGATAACTTTTGAACGGCTACTTGGATTGGATTGCGCTACAGCATTCCCTTTTATGGCCTAAGAATAAATCACGAGCTTGATAACCAGACATTTTTGAATGACGGTCCTGGTTTGATCCATCAAAAATGCTTATGAAAAAATTCATTTTTCAGCAAAACTATACCAGCTAAGAAAAAAATTATGCGTAGATGAAGCATAGTTCTTGTTTTTATTGCGAAAAATGTCATTAAAAAATAAATTAAATCCCTTTTTTAGAAAACTATGTAGAATGTGTACGATAATATTTCAGGAAACAAAATTGTTCATCTCACAAATTTAAAGGAAACTATTTTTTTATGAAACGCGTAGGCTTTTTTCTTATGCGAGATACGAAAAAATGTTCATGCTCGAAATTATTCATCTCATAAAGATCTTCAAATTTACTTCTGACTATTATTTAATATGACGCATAGTTTTTGTTTTAATCTCAAAAAAATATTCATTAAAAATCACAAATTCCACTTTTGTGTCGAAGAATGCAACATAAGAAAAAAAATGAACAGAACAAAAAATGTCCAGCCCATAAATACTTACAAATTTAATTACTGATTCTTTTTTAATAAGATATGCAGCTTTTTTTTTAATTGTGTTTTTAACTGTTTTTGCAACTCTCACGTCCACATGGCACAGATGGTTTTGAGATTCGTACGAATTCCGTATCAATGACAATTGGGATAGAATGCAGATTATATCGCACAAATTGATATGTACGCATAGCTTGTAAAAATATACTAAAGATTATAGATATATTATATAATAATATTCACCAATCAAATTGAGTATAGCCACCGAGGATAAGACGACAGTATGAACAATCCTCATCTTTTCTAATTTAAGGAAAAACTGAGTAATGTATTGATGAAGAATTTGATCAACAATGTAGCTAATAACTCACCCATTGCTTCATTGGTTTATATAGTATCTTGTTAGTCGCTATCTCTTATATTGCAGACGTCAATTTTGTCCTTCTGAGAAACTTACAATGTATTTTAATATTATTCTGAAATTATTACTTTAATATTGATTTCATGTCTCAATGTGATAACAGGTAAATATTCAAATGTGAGATAAAACTGCAGATGTGAGAGAATATTTTCACCTTTAAAATACAGTTTTAATTATATTTAAAAAATATATATTTTTTTAAATAATTTCAATAACAAAGTGCGGAACGTTTTAATATGGCACAGGCACTACTATTACCAAGGGAGAACCATTCGTCGAAAAAACCATTGATTTCTTCTGAGCTAAAACTCTAATAGGGTAGTTAAACCAGTGTTCAACCACCAACTTTTTGTCGGACAGCGTATTTAAATCAACAATCAAAAATAATTACATAACAGCCCAACATTTTTTTTTAAACTTCACTAAATGGTGCTGGTGAATGATTTCATGAATTGCCTGGCTGACCTTAGGAGAAGAACTGGTTTTCCTGGAGAAAAACTGGTTTTACTTCCGTTAATTTTGAGGCCCATGTTCTCCATGCTTGTATTCAATTTCTTTAAAATTATTTGCAAGTCTTTTGTTGACTCTGCCATAACAACCTTATCATTTGCGAACGCTAACCCACGTACCCTCACTATCTCGGGACCCACACCTTCTTCGTGGAAGAGAGCTATTCTTAGACACTTGTCCATAAATATAATGAATAGTCATGAGGACATAACGCATCCTTGTCTGAATCCTTGCACATATTGTTTTTATTGCTTGTAGGAGTCATCCATTGACTCCGTACTCTTCCAGGACTTCCCAAAGTTTACTTTTCTTGACATTGCCAAACGCTTTTCCTAGGTCAACAAATGCGCACAAAACTTTTTTCCTTACTCTCAAACTTTTTTCTGTGATCTGTCTTAAGCTAAAGATTTGATCCGTACATGATCTTCCTGGCATAAATCTACTTTGGACTTAACATATCTTTTCTTCTACTATTTCCATTACCCTGTACGAATTAGTATTTTCGAATATATTTCATTTGCGGTACTTAATAAGCTGATTCCTCTGTAATTATTGCAGTTGCTTCTATCTCCCTTTCCTCTTCATATTGGAACGATAATCGCGTTTTCCACTCTTCACATAAATACGCTATTTACACTACACACGCGACACCCACTCACAATATTGAAACTACGCATCTCATACACACACTACTATTTACACTACAGCTGGGGGCCGAGAATTAATTTGTAGACCTAATATTTATCTTTTATTATTTAAATATTAAAAAAGAATTATAAAAGTATATGGGTGATTCAAAAATTTCTAAATTAGTTTTCAAAATTGATATAAAAGTCGTTCACTTTCAAATAAAATCTGAACGACTTTCCACTGCAATTTATCAACTATTTGCTTGGAGCGCCTGTCTTAAAGATAACCTAAAATTATTGTCTTTTTACATTCTCATTCTAATGAGAAGGTATTGGTTTTATGTAAAATTTGACATAGTCGGTTTTCATCAAATGTCCACGTTTTGAGACCCCCTGAGCTAGAAAAAACGATTTTTACCAAGGTGTCTGTCTGTCTGTAGTCTGTAGTCTGTCTGTCTGTCTGTCAGTCTGTCTGTCTGTCTGTCTGTAGCCACGATAACTTTCGAAAAAATGATCAGATTTGATTGAGCTTCGGCACACTTTTTTATGGCCGAAAAATAGAGAACGAGTTCGTTAACCAGCTATTTTGGATGAAAATCCAAAAAGTGAGCACATTTTGAAAATTTTTGAGACCACTTTTTTGGAAGATTTGAAAATTCTATGTACGGTAATTAGTAGTGCGCAAAATGACGAACAAAATATTCTTATGACTTTTCGTGATAAAAAAAAATTACTGGAGTTATAGCATTTTCAAAATTCCAAAAAACAAACGAATATGAACATTTTAAGCCGAAAAACGCACTATATGAAAAAAAGTCAAGAGGAGAAAAACGTTGCTTTTTGAACACCCTATAATATTTTCATAACAACTTTTTGAATTTGTTGAAAAATAAAAAATTTAAATTTTGATCGCACAAAAAATTAATGAAAAATCAAAAAAGCCATTTTGCTGTCAAACTATGCAAGATACCAGAAAAGATCATCTCACCAAAATTGTGCACCTAAAAAAGATCTACAAATTTCTTATCATTCATTTTTCGATATGACGCGCAGTTTTTGTTTTATTCGTAAAAAACAGTATTGAATATAGAAAAATCAAATTTTCAGACTAATATTACCAGCTACGAAAAAATGACTGAAACAAAATTTGTTCATCCAAGGAAGAGGTACAAATTTATTGTGACTCATGTTTCGATAGGATGCGTGGTTTTTGTTTTATTCGTGAAAATAACATTGACACTAAAAAAAATCAAATTTTTGAAAAAACAATGCAAGGTACGAAAACATATGAATGAACAAAAATTGTGCATTCAAAAAAGACTTACAAACCCGTAATCAATTTTTGTGGTAAGAATATATTCAAAATGAAAAAATTAACTTTTTTGATAAACGGCACAAGCTAAAATAAAATGTTAACTAATAAAATTTGTCGCCTGAATTATATCATTACTTTTCATTTGAAATCAAATACAAATTTAGTAATTTGTATATGAAGAACATATAACACGAAGCACAAAGTGCGCGCTCAGTGTATTTACCAAATCGCACGCCGTAAGTGGGCTCAAACTTTTTTGTTTCTATCATACGGTTCAAATGATTTTCAAATCAAATATCGAGCGCGAAGCGCGAGTGTCTGGATGAGAATGTGTTCCTTAAGGTCGATAGAACCTTGAGTAAATAAAGTTCCTTTTCAGTTTAAAATAAAAACAAATTTAACAATCACTTAATATGTAGAGGTTTTGATAATTTTATAATATTTGCAAACAAACTTTTTCTTTTCATCGAAGTCGAACACGAAGTTCAAAAATCTAGAGGAGCCGAGCGTAAAGCGCGAGATAAATATATGATCGAGCGCGAAGCGCGAGATCCAACAGTCGCGCGCCCTAGGCGCGCTCAAACTTGCGAGCGAAGCGAGCCGCGCGCGAAGCGCGCAATGAGAATGTGCCCGCGAAGCGGGCAGATTTTTTTTATTGGGTTTTCGCTTTTTCAGGTGCTTTCTCACCTTCAGGTTAGTGTAACTTCTTTTAGGATTATCTGATTGGACTTTTATTATAGTGTTTTGGAAAGCTCTTTTCATGTTGATTTTTTTAAACTCAAAATTAAAATTGATTTTTTAAAGAAAAAAAATCTGCCCGCTTCGCGGGCACATTCTCATCGCGCGCTTCGCGCGCGGCTCGCTTCGCTCGCAAGTTTGAGCGCGCCTAGGGCGCGCAACTGTTGGATCTCGCGCTTCGCGCTCGATCATATATTTATCTCGCGCTTCGCGCTCGATTATGTATTCACCTCGCGCTACGCGCTCGGGCGTATCTACATCGCGCTTTACGCTCGGTTGCTCTAGATTTTTCAACTTCGTGTTCGACTTCGATGAAAAGAAAAAGTTTGTTTGCAAATATTATAAAATTATCAAAACCTCTACATATTAAGTGATTGTTAAATTTGTTTTTATTTTAGACTGAAAAGGAACTTCATTTACTCAAGGTTCTATCGACCTTAAGGAACACATTCTCATCCAGACACTCGCGCTTCGCGCTCGATATTTGATTTGAAAATCATTTGAACCTTGCGTTCCACGCTCGGTTCTGTGCATTTGATTTTTCTATTTTCAATGCTGTTTTTTACGAATAAAACAAAAACTACGCGTCATATCAAAAAGTGAATGATAAGAAATTTGTAGATCTTTTTTGGGTGCACAATTTTGGTGAGATGATCTTTTCTCGTATCTTGCATAGTTTCACAGCAAAATGGAATTTTTGATTATTTTTTTGTGCGATCAAAATTTGAATTTTTTATTTTTCAAAAAATTCAAAAAGTTGTTATGAAAATATTATAGGGCGTTCAAAAAGCAACGTTTTTCTCCTCTTGACTTTTTTTCATATCGTGCGTTTTTCGGCTTAAAATGTACATTTTCGTTTGTTTTTTGGAATTTTGAAAATGCTATAACTCCAGTAATTTTTGTTTTATCACGAAAAGTCATTAGAATATTTTGTTCGTCATTTTGCGTACTACTAATAACCATACATAGAATTTTTAAATCTTCAAAAAAAGTGGTCTCAAAAATTTTCAAAATGTGCTCACTTTTTGAATTTTCATCCAAAATAGCTGGTTAACGAACTCGTTCTCTATTTTTCGGCCATAAAAAAGTGTGCCAAAGCTCAATCAAATCTGATCATTTTTTCGAAAGTTATCGTGGCTACAGACAGACAGACAGACAGACAGACAGACAGACAGACAGACAGACTGACAGACAGACAGACAGACTACAGACAGACAGACACCTTGGTAAAAACCGTTTTTTCTGGCTCAGGGGGTCTCAAAACGTGGAGATTTGATGAAAACCGACTATGTCAAATTTTACATAAAACCAATACCTTCTCATTAGAATGAGAATGTAAAAACAACATATAGAATATTTTTTTCCTTTGTTGAAGGTCCACTAGGACTCTAATTTAGCCAAGTTTTAACCCGATAGTCACTTGAAACTATTCCTGTGCAAAATTACAGTGAATCTAGTTCTCTCTTTCAAAAAGAATAAATAATCTCACAGATATTATACTTTAAACAAGATAATTTTGAATAACATCGTAGTAGTTAGGCCAGGCGGGCTTGGGAACATCTCAGTCGGTAAAAAATGTATAGGTCAGTTACCTAATTCGGTAACTGAACTGTGTGTAAGGTATATCCCTGGCACAAATTTTTGGCTCAGTCAATAAGAATGGTCCCTGTTTTACCGACCGAATCCACAAGCAATTTTTATGTAGGCGGCGCACGTGGGATCAGGGATTGCACTAGTTCTGGAACCTTCTAGAAATTAGTTTTTCTAAGAGTCTCAATCGATGTTGAACTATTGCCTATACGATTCTTATTCCTTAAAGTTTCTGGAGCACCTCAGTTGTTAAACAGTGATCCAAATTTCCTAAAAGCTGGAACGAATTCGTGGTTCGCTTAACGAGGTGTTTCCCTGCAACACTAACCAAGTGGAATGCTCTTGCTTTTGAAGTTTTCTTTGTCGTTAAGCTTTCCAGAAGCATTGATATTGGATTTAATCTCGAACGGCTTTTCAGGAAAGATCAATAGCGGCGGATTTCCCATATAGGCTTCCCAGTGGGCACATACGTTAAGGAACATCATGGAAATGGCTCAAAAACGTCCTAAGTCTGTCCAAATAACGTTCGTTAAACATACAATGTTCCAAAGACGTTTTAAGGACGTAATTGGAACATGAAACGTTTTCAGAACATTATTTGGTCTGACCTAGAACAGTTTCTCAGAAGTTCAAATAAGGTCTTTTGACTTGTACTTCCAACAAATGTTTTTAGAACGTTCCAATTACGTTCTTGAATTTCGTGCCCACTGGGATAGGCTGCAGCCTAGAGCGGCAAAATTTCATAACTACATGTCTCACTGTGGATTCGAAATCGAGTAGTTAATTTCTGTTAGCCTAAGAGCGGCAAATTTCTGTTAGCCTAGGGGTGGCAAATACCTAAATCCGCCACTGTTGTAGGGTTCTTCGGTGAAATGAAAATAGAGCTTTTTTGTCTTAGCTGCATCTTCCATCTACGCAAACGTATCATCACATATAGCATCCTCGAAAATTTGCATGATTGTGCTGGGCAAAAAGAATGAAAATTGGTTCTCCAACTCAGCCACAATCTTCGTACCCTACTTTGCGCGAACTTTGCGAATATTTGAAATAGCGCACTTCTTTTGTGGAGAAACGTTACAGAGCGGTTTTCTAGGCAAGACTTCATCCATACGAGCAACTGCGTTTATCATTTTAATATCCTTTTTCTCCAAAGGCATTTCTTTTTTCTTTTCACTAGAAGGTTCACCAGGTGTCTAACTATGCACTGTATTCCATGATAGACTGAAGCCGCCGAAACCTGACGATGCTTTTATCTTCCATTAGCCTCACTTTACGTATATTCTAGAAAGATCGATCGGAGTTCCTATAAGGCTTATTGCACGCAGAGCTTTTTCCTGCATTAAAGTCCTAGAAGCGTCGATATTGGATATGTGATCTCTACCTGAATTCTAGAAAGATCTACTGATTCAAGTTTGTAGAAGGACAGAGTTTCTCTTTATCAAACTTTCTAGAAGCATCGATATTGGATGTAAACTTTACCTAAATACAAGAAGAAAGATCGAAGTTTCCAAATATTTTAATGCAGGGAATTTCGAAAATAATAACTAACTTTTATCGTTCTTTATTTTAAATTTATGTAAAGTATCTGACGCAGACTGAACCCCGCCCTGAGCCTTTCTCGTACTGGTCGTGTGATGGTCTTATTGTATCCGTCACTTACCGGACGAAAAAAGTGCTAAAAACCCTGTTCATAATTTACTTAACATTATTAACTCTTTTTTTATTCAGGAATTCAAAAGATACATAATATTTTTTTTTTCAATTTCAAACATAAAAAAAGTTATATACCTGAATTATAGGTGGTATTCTCTATATTTAGAAATTATAGATAAATCATCATAATACTATAATAATAATTTATAATAATTTAATAATTCTCTCAAATTAAATTAATGACGTGGAGGAAAGTCGTTTACATGAACTATTCCAAAATACTTCGAGATTGGTTTACGGTTGCCAAAGGGAGAACCCCCGATTTCTTCTGGGGTCATATCTGCAACCTCCCCGCTGCACATGTTTAATTTCACCCGTTTTTCAAAGGAAGTTGTTGTGGTATATATCCCACGAAGAAACCCTTTAACGTCCATAATTGCAACAACGTCACCAGTAGATGTTGGTAAAACATTTAGTTCATCGGTTGGCATGGGCCCAAAGGCATTACTTCGTACTCTGACTCGAATTGGTTTATCGGCAGGAAAAATGTATTTTCGAATTTCGAATAGACGGTGCGGATTCGTGTAAGGAATGATTCGAATATGCCCAAGTTGTCCAAGTTTGAGTAAAGAACAACGCCTGATAGGGCGAGACCTAGAACTTACACGAAGAGGAGGCTTTGCTGCAGGAAGAGTCCTTTCTGGAGAGTGAAGTCTGATAGGTGAAGATCTGGACCATTAGGTAAATACTCAAACTGTGAGCTTAACTCTGCAACAAGGAACACAGGATTAATTTCTTCCTAAAGGAGACAAAAGGATGGTTCAGAAACGCATTGAGAAATAAGTTTCCGTACTGACGGGCAACGCTCTCTCTCCTTATGAGAAACACCAGTTGAACGAAAAATTCAGAAGAAAAAACAGAATACGAAATTTCTTTTTTGGGATTTGAAACTGAATTAGGGGGGATCGGGCATTTCATTAAATCAATGGACCCTGCCTGGCTCTTTGTAGTTGTTGTCTGGATACTCGAAACTTTTGAAAGACTACTTGGGTATTATTGCGCTTTAGCACACTCTTGTACTTGCTTACATGAATCGAAATTCGCCGGACAGACGGTCAGCAATTGGCGGTTTTTAACTCACACTTAAATGGGTCAAACCATATAAATTCAAGTACCAACTTATAGCACAGTCACCCAATTGCGAAATATTCTAATGCGAGTTACTTGTGGCAAATCATAAGGCTTGCTTCAATTCTCGGTAAATGTTTACAAAAAACAATATGAATCCTGTGATAGAGGAAGACAGTGACGAAGATTAAGTGTGTATAGCGTATTATTCTTGCCATAAAAAAAGAAGTAATAATGAGTACCAGCGAAAATCTTACTCGGACCAAAAAAAGGTTCCCTTATAAAAACCTTTTACTATCTGTCCAATAACCTGAATGACGCTGGAATGAGAAAAAAATCTCATTGAAGATCCGCATGATTTGCGTCAATTAATAAACGAAGGCGATAAATTCGTCCTTGATCGTGGTTTCTGAATCGAATTGTAATAGCGCGGAAAAGTTGCTACTCGTCGCCCTGATTGCAATGAATTATTTTTTTTAATCGGACCACATCTTCCGGTCGCACATCGCTTTCAAAGTTTCGAAAAATCGTTAAAAATTGAACACGTTTTGGTTTTTTTTCTTAGTCAGTTATAGTGATCGGACTTCGTTCAAAATCGGTATGTGACCTCTTCTAAATATCCTTTGACTAAAAAAAACATTCCCTTTCCAATCCCCCTCTCCTGTAAGGGTGGAGCAGGAGGGAAAAATATCGTAAAAAGAGCCATTTTACGGTCGTTGTTTACGGCCGCAATATGATGGGAGGGAAGGTGAAAGGTGAGCCTCAGCGAGGCTTGGCCAATGGCCAAGCTGGGTGGGCGGCAGCCGGTTCTAGAAATTCGCCTTACCGCTGCGCCCAATGTTCCAGCCAGACAAGTCGAGACGTGTCGAAAGCGAGCGAGGCTGTTTTCCCGAGGGGTGACGGTGACGAATCGCATTTTAGTGTTGATTACAGAAGGAGTTTCATTGACAATGACGTCGAGGACACGAGAATTATACAACTTATCAAAACTCTTCACGATAAGTATTACTACATCCGTAAAAAGTTTAAACAGGGACAAAAAATACCTGGAAAAACAAAAGGAGTACACACAATACATTTCTAACTGTCAAAAAACTTTATTTGATGTATGTTCCTGCAAGTTGAAAATGCACCTTCAGTGTGATTGCAACAAGACAATAGATACATGTACCTGTAATCAGCAGGTTGCAATCGACTGTTCTTGCCCTGTCAACAGGAACGTTACTGTGATAGAGAGAAAATGTCTTTACGCACAGCGGCATCACAGAATTGGCAAGATGGGAACAGTTGACCAAAAGGAGAGTGAAAATATTAAAAAGAGGCTGGCAAGAAAAGCAAAACAAATAAGACAAGAGGGTGCTAGTTCTTCTAAAACTACAGCCAACATTACCTCAGATTCTGAAACAGAAGAGATAGATAATGTTCACGAAAAGAAGGACACACAATTTCATATTAAGTTCAGATCATCCACTGGGACTCAAATGAGAACAGTGCTTGCCAATACTGCTCTTGCTGGCGACAGGTACGGCGTTCACACAGGGTAACGGCAGCTTTCGCCTCCAGTATTCTCTCCGACTTGGGCGTAATATCTGAAACAAACAAAGCACAGGTTATTGACAAGAATAAAATAAGACGGGCGAAGTCTCTAGTTCGGAGTAACTTAAAGAATGAGCAGTTAGAGAAAGCTGACGTACATCCTGGAGGCCTATACTTCGATGGGCGTTCAGATGACACTCTTGTAATTGAGATAAAAGGCTTAACAAAGTATAGAAAGCTCACGAAAGAGGAGCACGTTTCAGTAATTGAGGAGGCAGGCTCCGTCTATTTCTTTCACGCTGTACCTATTTCAAAAACTGCCAAGAATATTGCCTCTAGTATCCTTGATGAAGCTAATGCTAAAGGTATCGGCCTATCTGACGTTCGCATCGTTGCAAGTGATGGCACAAATACTAATACTGGCTGGAAAGGGGGTGCCATTAGAATCTTAGAGTTATCCCTTAAATGACATCTCCAGTGGTCTGTTTGCCTTCTGCACTGCGATGAACTCCCTTTGAGACACTTAGTTGAAAAACTGAATGGCAAAACTGAGGGACCAAGAGGCTTTTCAGGAACTATTGGCAACCTTCTAAAATATTGTGAAAAATTGCGTGCAGGAAATTGAGTGCAATCTTCCTGAATTCGACACCAATATTCTTAGATCAGACCAAGAGTACTTGTTTGAGATCTGTAAAGCAATCAGCTCTGGCACCTGTCATCCAGATCTTGCAAATCGTAAACCAGGGCCTCTGAATCACTCTCGTTGGCTGACTAGTGCTAATATGTATCTTCGACTTTTTATATCTTCTAAAAAACCTTCAGCAGAGCTAATCCACATTACAACTTTCATACTGAAAGTTGATGCACCATTGTGGATCACTATAAAGACAAACCCACTTCTTGAAGATGGACCTGAACATTTGTATAAAGCAATTCAGCTGTCGAGGTACTTACCAGAACATCTCAGGCGTGTTGTTGATACTGTTATCCAAACCAATGTATATTTTGCCCATCCAGAAAACCTGCTGGTTGCAATGATCACAGGTCCTTGAAATGGTATCAAAGAACTTGGGTGAAGACGTATCCTGAAAGCAAAACTAACAAATAACCACAAACCTATAAGACAATTAAAAGTAACACAAATTAATTTCAAAGCTACAGTCTACACGGAAATGATTGACTGGAGCGCAGTTGAACTTACCTGTTCTCGTATTCTCCCTGAAGAGTAGGATGAAGATTGCATTACTGACTTTATTGCCAAGAATGAATTCCCTAAAATACCTCCAGAAACATTCCCCTTTCCAAACCACACACAGGCAGTAGAGAGGACTGTGAAAGCAGTCAGAGAGGCAGCCGCCACTGTGTGTGGTGCGGAGAACAGGGATGGTTTCATCCGATCCAAGCTGAAGTCTAGACAAATAATGCCGACTTTTGCTACTAACGCTGACTTCAATACATAAAGTTTTTAACGCGATGTGTGACCGGAAGATATGGACCGATTAAGAAAAAAAAATTAATTGCGATCAGGGCGACGAGTACAAACTTTTGCGCGCTATTACGATCCGATTCGGAAACTTTCGTGTAATTCGGCCCGCCCTACCTCTCAGTGCAAGAAGTGACATCTTCTCATAGTTATTAGTTAATTTTATTTAAAGAGTAGATAATTTTTTTGACTTTCTGGCAAATCTCAGTCGTACATTCATTGCTTGTAAGCCAGAAAATCACTGCTACAATTTTTTGTTTTTCAAATTAAAAAAATCTTTAAATGCATAGGGTAATTATATATTACTTATAGGTGAGTACTTGGCTTTATTTATTTTTTGTTAGCTAACTTTATGTTTTTTTTCCCATTGCATGATATTCAAAAACTTTATTAATTAGGCAAACTGACCATTCAGGCCAGGGAATCGTCGAGACTACTCCCCAGAAATAAAGGTGTGAAGTGTCTATTAGGTTAAGAAGGAATTTTTTAAAGAAAATGTCATCCGCGACCACCCCACGAGCCCTCGGTGGGACGAATCTCACCAGAGAAACTAAAGACACATACAGATTTAAAAAATTTCCCGGATTGGGAAAGGCGGCTCACGACCCAAGGGATGATCGAGATAAGCCCAAGAAATGCTTCGCATCTTTTCCGAATGCAGAAAAGAAAAATTCCAATTAAAGAAGAAAATCATGAAAAAGAATTCAAATTGAATTAAGAATGAGTTTAAATGTATAAAAAAAGGCAACGAGTAAAGCACGTTACCTCTCTGCTCGTTCCTAACCAGAAAACTGTCACTTTACTTACGTAAATAGCTCCAGTTCATGGTAGTTAAATCCTATTACTCAAAACCTAACACAACCGTACCTTAGACTGCTCTCCTCTGGAGCAGAAAACCTCAGCGACCCCTCTCTTGGAGCATCGAAAAGCGGGTGAAGAACCAAGTGGGACTCGTCTCACGTTCAACTGACTCTCTGTGCTGGCCGAGCGCGCTATACCGTGATTGTTCCATTGATTACATAACAAACAGTGTGAGTATGGCAGGAATTTAAAGATATGCTTGTGAATGTGCCAATGGTCGAACAACACTTGGCTACTGTCCACATATAGCAGCCATTATTTATTACTTATCACACGCGAGGTACTTGTCGAAGATCGTAACGGCTGCTGAAATTCTCAGTGAATTGTTTACACAAGACAGTATGAATCCCGTAATAGGGTAAGACGGTGACAAAGATTAAGCGTATAGCATATTAGACTAAGGTATATTGTTAAAATCATACTTACTTTATTTATTCATAAGCTAAAAATTAAGTTGTTACCTTGGACATGCGTATATTACAGAAAAAATGACGGTGTAGGGACCAAATATTTATGAGATTTTTTTTTTTGAAATCACAATAATTTTGTTCAGCCCCTTCTCGTAGACGGAATTGATTGATACTTTTTTTGTTAGCTGTTGAAATAGATTACTTTATTTTATAAGTTTGTATTTATTTTTTATGCATTATGGACCAATCGATACGAAAAAGTCCAAGAATTAATTTGCAGACCTGATAATGTTCAACAAAATTGATTTCAATGCCAGAAAATAAATAGTCTGTAAATAAAAGTAGACTATGTAGGCAAGGATTTGTTTAAAATATGTCAATTAACCTATTTTTCCGTAAATGGTTCAATCAATTTAAATTTAAAAATGTTCACTTTGAAAGAATTATTTTCTATCGGAGCTATTGTTCCTCAATTAAATAATACCCATTTATAATCACTGCTGAATAGACCTCAGAAAAAAATACGTTGCACATTAAAAAACTCATGTTCGCATTCAAAAGTCAGCATAACCAATTAAAGGCAATTAGGAATTCCCGCAACAGATACGCAATTCAGAGTTCATCAAAATGCGTTCAAACGCAAGTGAATGGATTTTTGTGTCCAGGGTATCCGTCACATACCGAGCTGGAAGAGTGATTTACAGTAGTTGACCACTACAAAACCTTTTTATATTTTCTTTCAAATTATTAACACTATTTTTTATTTAGGAATTTACTCATTACATATATTTTATAATTATAAATGATAAATTATTCCAATATTTAATCTCCTAGAATATTTGCTTATCCGAATAAAAAGCAACTTTTTTTACTCTGTTTCCTGTAACACTTTGATCGTACTTCGGATCGGAAACAATATTATTTTTTAGTTTTATATATTTTTTTCTAATTAAATTAATTATGTGTAGGAATGTCGTTTGAATTTAGTATTTTGAAATACTTTGAGACTGATTTATTTGTACCTAAGGGAGATTCCTCCATTTCTTCTGGGGTCATATCTTCAACCTCGCCGCTCTCCATGTTTATTTTCGCCCGTTTTTCAAAGGTAGTTTTTGTGGTATATATCCCACGAAGAAACCCTCTAACGTCCATAATTGCAACAACGTCACCAGTAGATGTTGTTAAAACATTTAGTTCTTTGGTTGGCATGGGCCCAAAGGCATTAGTTCGTACTCTGACTCGAATTGGTTTATCGGCAGGAAAAATGTATTTTCGAATTTCAAATACACGATGCGGATTCGTGTAAGGAATGAGCCGAATATTTCGAAGTTGTCCAAGTTTGAGTAAAGACTGAAGCTTGATAGGGCGAGACCTAGAACTTACACGAAGAGGAGGCTTTGCTGCAGGAAGAGTCCTTCCTGGAGATTGAAGTCTGATAGTAGGAGATCTGGACCTGATACGGAGAGGAGGCTCAACAGGTGGAAAAGACCTTTCACGAGAATGATGTCTATCAGGAGAATAAGAATGGCTGCAACGAAGAACACCAGGAATAGGTTCACCATTAGGTAAACACTCAAACTGCGAGCTTAACTCTGCAACAAGGAACACAGGATTACATTTTTCCTAAAGGAGACAAAAGGATGGTTCAGAAATGCATTGGGAAATATGTTTCCGTACTGGAGGGCAACGATTTAATTATTTAGATTTAAATAAAAAATAAATAAATTTAGTATTTTTTCTAATTTTCATTTTAGCAGGTGCCGCCGGGTACTGGAAATTTCGCATGTAAAATACGTTGCAAAAAATTACTTTTTTGGGTTTTTGGAAGAACATTTGTGGATTTGGCAAAACGTTTCGATAGAAACTGTTATAGGACTAGCTATAGGACACATAGACGACCTTCCAACGCAAAATTCTATGCATCAATCATATCGATTTTCCAGTTCTAACACAACCCCACGATGCCTCAGAAAGTGTCCTTGCATAAATAATTTGAATACCGCACAAGATATACACCTTTGAGCACTTTATTCTCGTTCTTTTTTTCTTCAAAAATTATTATTCTTGGTCGAGTGCAGTAATTATTATTATCTTCAAGTAATTTTTAATGAGGGGAGAGAGGTCCTGAGTCGGCACTGTGGGTTCATCTGGCACCCTCGCGTTTCTCAGAAATGGCGCGCATGTCGGCTTGACCATTTTGTTGTATGACAGGTTGTTAGACATGGACGTAATTTACGCTGACAGTTGTCACGTTAGTTTTCGCTTGAAAGCGTGAGCAGGCTATAAATTTTGCATGCAAACGGAATTTCATTTTCTTCCATTCTTGTGAAGCAGCTGCAGGAGTGTAAATATTTTAAAAAGTTCAATCGATTATGTGCGTTGGCTTCTGTGTTCTGTGAGCTTTAGCTTGATAAAGTCAATTTTTCATTCGGATTTGTTTCGTGTGCGTAATAGCATGAAATGTGTAAACATTCGTAGTGGTCTTGAGTGAGCACCCAACAGGTAGTGCTGAGTCGGCATCGTTTTTTTGTTTCTTTTCTTATTATTTGTGTTTGATTTTATTTTGTTGAGTTTCAATTCCATGTCACTCGTCTTTTGTCGTTTTTTTGTAGTTTGGTTGTGTTTTTACTGCATGTTGTTTGTCTCTGGTAGGTGTGCATCCTATGCATTAAGTTTGACAATATTCTACATATTTTTTTCATTGTAAATGGTTCAACTTTGTCCATTTCCTTCTAAAACTTATATAACCTGCCCTTTTTCCTGCATTTGAGCGAAAAAAATTATGTGCTGACTCATGACCAGGGGGTTCCGGCTTAGGACCAGCATTTTGAGAAATAGAAAAAATCGACTTCTTTACTTTGCGCTGCATTGCGATGGCAAAAATATACACGCTATTTTTTGCAACAACTATCCGAGAAAATTATTCAGCACTTTTTTAAATCACTTTTTCACTAAACTTTCGATCCCGTATGATGTTTTTGAGCCAAATTTGTGTACAATTTTTTCAAAATAATTTTGTAGAATATTTTTATTTTGCCGATGTGCAAAGTTATTCTCTCACTCTCTTCTGGATTGAAGCACTTTGCATATCATTTAGTGGCATGGTAGTCCTAATTTTTTAAGTAAGTGTTGTAAGAAAATAATGTAAGTGTCCTAGAATCACTAGTTGTAATATATATATAATAATTGTTTAAAAAAAAATCGAGAATAAAGTGTTCAAAGGTGTAGATTTTGTTCAGAATTGACGTATTGGGATTTAGGGGTACTTTCGAAGCACCGTAGAGATGTTTTAGGGGTAGCAAACCCATATGATTGATTGGCAGAATTCTTCTGTGGAAAGTTTTCGTCGAATATAAACGTTTTGAGAAATCCTGAATAAAAAAAAAAATTTACAATGGAGTCTGTCTGCCGTCGTCACTAATACCGTCATTATAGATCGTACAATTGATAACTTTTGAACGGCTACTTGGATTGGATTGCGCTACAGCATTCCCTTTTATGGCCTAAGAATAAATCACGAGCTTGGTAAGCAGCAATTTTTGAATAACGGTTCTGGTTTTATCCATCAAAAATGATTTGAAAAAAATTCATTTTTCAGCAAACTATGTAGAATATGTACGATAATATTTTAAGAAACAAAATTGTTCAACTCACGAATTTAAAGGAAACTATTATTTGATGAAACGCGTAGGCTTTTTTGTTCCGCGAGATACGAAAAAATGTTAATTCACGAAATTATTGATCTCATAAAGATCTTCAAATTTACTTTGGACTATTCTTTGATATTACGCATAGTTTTTGTTTTAATTGCACAAAAAAAATGATTAAAAATCATAAATTCCACTTTTGGGTCGAAGTATGCAACAAAAGGAAAAAAATGAACAGAACAAAAAATGTTCAGCCAATAAGGACTTACAAATTTCATTATTGATTATTTTTTAATAAGATATGCAGCTTTTGTTTTAATTGTGAAAAATACCACTAAAAATAACGAGTGTAAATTTAAAGAAAATACATGGCGCATATGGTTTTAAAATTCGTACGTATTCCGTATCTTTGACAATTGGGATAGAATGCAGATTATATCGCACAACTTTATATGTTCGTATAGCTTAGAAAAATATAGTAAAGGTTATAGATATATTATTTTATAATATTCACCAATAGAATTGAGTATAGCCGCCAAGCATAAGACGACAGTATGAACAATCCTCATCTTTTCTATTTCAAGGAAAAACTGAGTTATGTATTGATGAAGAATTTCGTCAGGAATGTATCTAATAACTATTCCAATGCTTCATTGGTTTATATAGTATCTTGTTAGTCGCTATCTCATAGATTGCAGACGTCAAGTTTGTCCTTCTGAGAAACTTACAATTTATTTCAATATTATACTGAAATTATCACTTCAACATTGACTTCTTATCTCAATGTGATAATAGGTAAATATTTAAATGCGAGATAAAACTGCAGATGTGAAAGAATATTTCCCTTTAAAATTCAGTTTCAATTATATTTGACAAATTTTTTTTTTTTAATAATTTCAATAACAAAGTGCGGAACGTTTTAATATCGCATAGGCACTACTATTACCAAGGGATAACCATTTGTGGAAAATACCATTGATTTCTTCTGAGCTAAAACTTTAATAGGGTAGTTAAACCAGTGGTCAACCACCAACTAATTGTCGGACGTTCTATTTAAATCAACAATAATTACATAACAGCCCAACATTTTTTTAAACTTCACTACATGGTGCTGGTGAATGATTTCATGAATTGCCTGGCTGACCTTAGGAGAAAAACTTGTTTTCCTGGAGAATAACTGGTTTTACTTCCGTTAATTTTGAGGCCCATGTTCTTCATGCTTGTATTCAATTTGTTCAACATTCTTTGCAAGTCTTCGGTTGACTCTGCCATAACAACCTTATCATTTGCGAACGCTAACCCACGTACCCTCACTGTCTCGGGACTCACACCTTCTTCGTAGAAGAGAGCTATTCTTAGACACTTGTCCATAAATATAATAAATAGCCATGAGGACATAACACATCCTTGTCTGAATTCTTGCATAATGTGGAACCAGTAACTTAGTTTCCCATTAACCCTTACACTCGCTTTGCTACCAGCACATATTGTTTTTATTGCTTGTAGGAGTCATCCATTGACTCCGTACTCTTCCAGGACTTCCCAAAGTTTACTTTTCTCGACATTGTCAAACGCTTTTTCTAGGTCAACAAATGCGCAGAAAACTTTTTTCCTTACTTTTTTCAAACTGTTTTCTGTGATCAGTCTTAAGCTAAAGATTTGATCCGTACATGACCTTCCTGGCATAAATCTACTTTGGACTTCCTATATTTTTTCTTCTGTTATTTTCATCACCCTATACAAATTAGTATATATTTTAATTGCGGTACTTAATAAGCTGATTAATCTGTAATTATTGCAGTTGCTTTTATCTCCCTTTCCTTTTTATATTGGTACGATAATCGCGTTTTCCAGTCTTCACATAAATACGCTATTTGCACTACACACGCGACACCCACTCACAATATTGAAACTACGCATCTCATAAACACATACTACTATTTACACTACAGCTGGGGGCCGAGAATTAATTTGTAGACCTAATATTTATTTTTTATTATTCAAACATTAAAAAAGAATTATAAAAGTATATGCGTGAATCAAAAATTTCTAAAATCGTTTTCAAAATTGATATAAAAGTCGTTTAGTTTCAAATAAAATCTGAAGGACTTTCCACTATAATTTATCAACTAGTTGCTTGAAGCGCCTTCCTTAAAAATAATTTGTCTGTCACTTAAGCTCTAGAGAAATGCTAATCATAGATCAGGAACAATCACTCAGTTTTTTAAATACTTTTTTATGAGAATTAGTTTTTCCGGTGAATCTGTTTTTAAAAATTAATTTACTTTTCGTCTACTTTTTCAGGTGCTTTTTCACCTTCACGTTAGTGTAACTTCTTTTACGATTATCCGATTGGACTTTTATTATAGTGTTTTGGAAAGCTCTTTCCATGTTGCAATTTTTTTTTTCAATCAAAATTGAAATTGATTTTTTGAACAAAAAAAAGAAAAAGTGGGATGGAAATAATTTCATGGTCAAATTGAAATTTTTGCGCTCAAGGGGACAACATTCAGCTTACGCAGCGCCCGAAAACGAATACTGTTAAATCTTATTTGTCCCTAAGCTTACATTCAACTAGCTTGAGATGCTTTTCGGTGTGTATGTGTATTATATAATCATAACGTGGTCCCCTCCAGAGTGAAAATCACAATTTGTCAATTAAATTATTTCCGGCCAACTTTTTCTTCTGCATTACATCAAAGCGTATAAAAAACCTATTTTTCGAAAAAGAAAAATAGTTTCAATATAAATCGGATGATCTTAAAAAAAGTTACACTAATGTGAAGGTAAAAAAGCGCATGAAAATGTGAAAACTTCAGGCCCCTGTATATTGACAAGCGGTTGATAAATGGACCTATGGTTTCGTGAATTAATATATGGCAGGTCCACTAGGACTATAATTTAGCCAAGTTTTAACCCGATCAAAAAAAAATAATTTCAGTAGGGAATACTTGACGTATTCTGCCCCATACATATACTAGTCACTTGAAATTCAAGCGATTATTTTTTTCCGTGTACGTAAAAAATTCAGAATATGTGCATGTTTAGAAAAACTGAGATCTGAATGAGATGTTTTTTTTTCTTCAAAATTTCATACTAGCATTGTAAGTGCAAGGAATAAATATCCGAGCGCGACGTGCGGGATCCGTCAGACGCACGTCAATAATTCCTGATTCGGCTTTCAAATCATAAAAATTTGATATAGATCCAAGAATTGAGAAAATAGGAAGAATTTTACGACAAACTGCCGAGAAGCTTCTTACTTTTGTGACACTGAATATACGTGTGTATTCTGACGCGCTGTTTACAAAAATATATGTATTAGTAAAACGTAGCGGAAATTTGATCTTCATGGTGAAAACCACAAAAAATTCATAAAAAATCCTGGTTTTTACGTTGATCTCTAGAATGATTGAAAATTTTGAAAAATATTTTAAACAAAAGTTGTAGACCTTATCAAAACAAAAATTCTGTAGTGCATTCATTTCTTTGTACGATTGAAAGTTGTCACAAGATTTGATGATAAATGTGAAAATTTAATGCCTTGCCGAAGAAAGCGCTCACCTCCGATTAATTTGAATCTTTCGTGACAAATCACAGGGGTTCTAACCCTGCCCCCCCCCCCACAAGATATATTAGAAAAGAGGTAGTGGTTGTGACCGGAACTATTTATGTGAACAATCACAGGGGTGCCTTCTCGCCCTGCAGGAGAGATTGGAAAGAAGTATACGAGTCATTGAAAAGGGGGTATCAATTTGATCTGGACTATTCCTGGGACCAATCACACTAGTTCATTGCCCCCCCCACCCCCTAAAGACACTGAAAAAGGCGTAACGGTGTGACCTAAACTATTTCTTTAAGAAATCACAGAGGTTCATTCCCGCTCACAAAATTTATAGTGAATATAAAGTGGTAATAATGAATTTGAATGTAATAATTTATTTTTATTTTTCTAATGGGATCGCGATCTGAAAGCGGTTATAGCACAGGTAGCTAATAGTGGAGATGGAAAATCTAACTCTGGAACTAGTGAATCTAGTTTTCTCTTTTAAAAACAACAAATAATCTCCCAGATAGTATACTTTAAACAAAATAATTTTGAATATAAATCATTCGTCGTTAAGCTTTCTATAAGCATTGATATTAGATGTAATCTCGAACGGCTTTTCAGGAAAGATCAATAGCGGCGGATTTCCCATCTAGGCTACCCAGTGGGCACATACCTCAAAGAACATCATGAGAACGGTTCAAAAACGTCCTAAGTCAGTCCAAATAACGTTCGTTAAACATACAATGTTTCAAAGACGTTCTAAGGATGTAATTGGATATGAAACGTTTACAGAACATTATTTGGGCTGAATTAGAACAGTTTCTCAAAGGTTCCAATACGGTCCTGTGACTTGTACGTCCAAGAAACGTTTTTAGGACGTTCCAATTACGTTCTTGAATTTCGTGCCCACTGGGATAGGCTGTAGCCTAGAGCGGCAAAATTTCATTACTACATGTCTTACTGTGGATTCGAAATCGAGTAGTTAATTTCTGTTAGCCTAAGAGCGGCAAATTTCTGTTAGCCTAGGGGCTGCAATACCTAAATCCGCCACTGTTGTAGGGTTCTTCGAAGAAATAAAAAATAGAGCTTTCTTGTCTTAGCTGCATCTTCCATCTTCGCAAACGTATCATCACATATAGCATCGTCGAAAATTTTCATGATTGTGCTGGGCAAAAAGAATACAAATTGGTTCTCCAACTCAGCCACAATCCTTGTACAATACTTTGCGCGAACTTTGCGAATATTTAAATGATCGTACTCCTTTTGTGGAGTAACGTTACAGAGCGGTTTCATAGGCAAGACTTCATCCATACGGGCAACTGGGTTGATCATTTAAATATCCTTTTCCTCCAAAGGCATTTCTTTTTCCTTTTCACCCGAAGTTTCACCAGATGTCTAACTATGCACTGTGTTCGATGATAGACTCAAGCCGACGAAACCTGATGATGCTTTTATATCCCATTAGCCTCACTCTACTTATATTCTAGAAAGATCGATCGGAGTTCCTATAAGGCTTATTGCACGTCGATATGGGATATTTGATATCTACCTGAATTCGAGAAAGGTCTAGTGATTCAAGTTTGTAGAAGGATAGAGGTTCTCTTTATCAAACTTTCTAGAAGCATCGATGTTCGATAAATTGTTTACAAAAAACAATCTGAATCCCGTGATAGTGAAAGACAGTGGAGAAGATTAAGCGTTTATAGCGTATTATTCTTGCCATCAAAAATAAGTAATAATGAATACCAGCGAAAATCTTACTCGGACCAAAAAAAGGTTCCCTTCATTGAATTCCAAGGGCTTATCCATACTAATGCCAGCGTTTAAAGGTAAGCTTGTACTTGGCCGGAATGATAAATGGGAATGGGTCTATCAATTTGCAATTTGTGAAAGAGCAGGCAAATATTCTAAAGGTGAATGTACAGTTTGTAAGATTTTGCTATCTGTTTAAATTTATTCTTTTTATCAGAATATCAAGTAAGCTGTTTTACTATTAAAAAATATTGTTACAAGCCACTATAAATTCAAATATATTTATATATTTTTGGGTTTCTCGTAGGTAGAATCACCAAACACTTTCGGTATGAAATTAAAGTAAGACATTAATTTTTTAGAAGTTAAACTTACACGGCGCGTCCAGGTAACGAAACAACCTAACTTCTGTTCTGTATAAAAAAAAGAAGAAGCTTTAAAATACCATTTTATTTTCGGCTATTCATGCTATACATAGACCTCTCAGTGTAAGAAGTGACATCTTCTGATAGTTATTAGTTAATTTCATTTGATAAGTAGATAATTTTTCTGATTCTCTGGCAAATCTCAGTCGTACATTCATTGATTGTAAGCCAGAAAATAGTGCTACAAAACTTTTTTTTTTTCAAATAAAAAAATCTTTAAATGCATAGAGCAATTATATATTATTCACAAGTGAGCACTTGGCTTTATTTATTTTTTGTTAGTTAACTTTATGTTTTTTTTTCATTGCATGATATTCAAAAAATTATTAATTAGGCAAACTGACCATTGAGACCAGGGACTCGTCGAGACTACTCCCCAGAAATAAAGGTGTGAAGTGCCTATTACGTTAAAAAGCAATTTTTTAAACAAAGTGTCATCCGCAACCACCTCACGAGCCCTAGGTGGGACGAATATCACCAGTGAAACGAAAGACACTTACAGATTAAAAAAATATCCCGGATTGGGGAAGGTCGCTCACGAGCTAAGGGATGATCGACATTAGCACAATGAATGCTTCGCATCTTTTCCGAATGCCGAAAAGAAAAATTCTAATTAAAGAAGAAAATCACAAAAAAGAATTAAGAATGATTTTGAAATGAATAAAAAAGGCAGTGAGCAAAGCACATTACCTCTCTGCTCGTTCCTAACCTGAAAACTGTCACTTTATTTACGTAAATAGCTCCTGTTAATGGTAGTTGAATCCTATCACTCAAAACCTACCGTAACCGTACCTACGACTGCTCCCCTCTGGAGCAGGAAACCTCAGCGACCCCTCTCTTGGAGCATCTAGAAGCGGGTGAAGAACCAAGTGGGCCTTGTCACCTGTTCAACTGACTCTCCGTGCTGGCCGAGCGCGCTATGTCGTGATTGGCTGGGACTCCACACTCTATACTATAGGAATGGGTCTTCGTTCCCTTTGTTTTGTGCAGATGTTTTCCGTACGAGAATTTGTACATTATTTTGTAACGTAGGTAATATTTGCTTTTACGAACGGTAGGATAAACCTACACTTTACAAGTTAAGACACATTAGTCGGAAATTATAAAGATATTTCATTGATTACAGACCAAACAGTGTGAGTATGGCAGGAATTAGAAGATATGCTTGTGAATGTGCCAATGGTCGAAGAACACTTGGCTATTGGTCCCATATAGCAGCCATTATTTATTACTTATCAGACGCGAGGTACTAGTCGAAGATCGTAAGGCGTGCTGAAATTCTCAGTGAATTGTTTATACAAGACTGTGTGAATCCCGCAATAGGGGAAGACGGTGACAAAGATTAAGTGTATTGCATATTAGAGTAAGGTCTATTGTTAAAATCATACTTACTTTTTTCACTCATAAGCTAAAAATTAAGTTCGTCCCCATTTCTCATGAAATTACATATTTATTAGGGCCCATAATTTATATATATTTTTTTTAACCACGAACTAATAATCTGATCTTATCCCAAAAAATATATGTTGTTACATTGGACATACGTATATTATGGACCAATCGATACGAAAAAATTTAAATCAATTTAAATTAAGAAATGTTTACTTTGAATGCATTTTTTTCTATCGACGCTATTATTCCTCAATTAAATCTGGATGGGCCTCAGAAAAAAATACGTTGCACATTAAAAAACTCATTTTCGCATTCAAAAGTCAGCATAACCACTTAAAGGCAATTAGGAATTCCCGCAACAGATACGTAATTCAGAATTCATCAAAATGCGTTAAAACGCAAGTGAATGGATTTTTGTGTCCAGGGTATCCGTCACATACCGGGCTGGAAGAATGATTCACAGTAGTTGACCACTACAAAACCTTTTTATAATTTCTTTCAAATTATTAACAGTATTTTTCATTTAGTATTTATTTCATTCACTCATTACATGTATTTTATAATTATAAATGATAAATTATTCCAATCTTTAATCTTCTAGAATATTTTCTTATCCGAATAAAAAGCAACTTTTTTTACTCTGTTTCCGAAAAAACCTGAGGAATTGACGAACCATAACACATTGACTCTTTAATGGATTTACTAGTTTGTTGTAACACTTTGATCGTACATCGAATCGGAAACAATATTATTTCAGTTTAATTTTTTTTCCAATTAAATTAATGATGTGTAGGAATGTCGTTTAAATGTAGTATTTTAAAATACTTCAAGACTGATTTATTTTTGCCTAAGGGAGATTCCTCCATTTCTTTTGGGGTCATATCTTCAACCTTGCCGCTCTCCATGTTTATTTTTGCCCGTTTTTCAAAGGAAGTTTTTGTGGTATATATCCCACGAAGAAACCCTTTAACGTCCATAATTGCCACAACGTCACCAGTAGATGTTGTTAAAACATTTAGTTCTTCGGCTGGCATGGGCCCAAAGGCACTATTTCGTACTCTGACTCGAATTGGTTTATCGGCAGGAAAAATGTATTTGCGAATTTCGAATAGACGTTGCGGATTCGTGTAAGGAATGAGGCGAATATGTCGAAGTTGTCCAAGTTTGAGTATAGAACGAAGCTTGATAGGACGAGACCTAGAACCTACACGAAGAGGAAGCTTTGCTAGAGAAAGAGTCCTTTCTAGAGAATGAAGTTTGATAGGAGACCTGGACCTGAGACGAAGAGGTGGCTGGGCAGGAGGAAATGACCTTTCAGGAAAATAATTTCTGACAGAAGAATAAGAAGGTCTGTTACGAGGAATACAAGGAATAGGTTCACCATTAGGTAAACACTCAAACTGTAAACCAAAATCTGCAACAAGAAACAGAGGATTACATTTTTCTTACGAGAGACAATAGGATAATTCAAAAATGCATTGAAAAATTAATACACCGCAACTAATACTCTTCGCGGGTAATACTCTCTTAGGTCACAAAGCACACCGCGAGAGTATTAGTTTTGTGACTAAGAGAGTATTACCCGCGAAGCGCGCAATAGCGAGCACACGAAGTGTGAAAACCTAGACGACAATTGTGTCCGAGCGCGCAGCGCGAGGTGAATACATTATCGAGCGCGAAGCGCGAGATCCAACAGGTGCGCGCCCTAGGCGCGCTGAAATTTGCGAGCGAAGCACGATTCAAAAAAATGTCGAGACGAGAAAAGTGTTTCTTTTTGCACACCCTACAAGACTGTCATAACGACTTTTTGAATTTTCTTGAAAAATCGAAAATTCACATTTTTGTTGCACAAGAAATAACGAAAAATCCAAAAAATCAATTTTAGGGTCAAACTATGTAAGATACGACAAATGATGACTGGACTAAAATTGTGCATTCAAAAAAGATCTACAAATTTCTCATGAGTCACTTTTTGATAGGATGTGTAGTTTTTGGTTTATTCGTAAAAAATAACATTAACAGTTAAAAAATCGGCCTGATAAGCGGGCACATTCTCATCAAAACTTTGCTTATTTACTTACTTTATTTTTCATCTCGGGTGTGTTTTTTCACAATATTTCATTGTTTTAATGTTCTCAATACTATTGCATCAATACACCTGCAACTAATACTCTTCGCGGGCAATACTCTCTTAGGTCACAAAAAGTGACCCATGAGAAATTTGTTGATCTTTTTTGAATGCACAATTTTAGTCCAGTCATCATTTGTCGTATCTTGCATAGTTTTACCCTAAAATTGATTTTTTGGATTTTTCGTTATTTCTTGTGCAACAAAAATGTGAATTTTCGATTTTTCAAGAAAATTCAAAAAGTCGTTATGACAGTCTTGTGGGGTGTCCAAAAAGAAACACTTTTCTCGTCTCGACATTTTTTCGAATCGTGCTTCGCTCGCAAGTTTCAGCGCGCCTAGGGCGCGCACCTGTTGGATCTCGCGCTTCGCGCTCGATAAACTCTCTTGGTAAGCTTCATCGTTATGACCTGCTTTTGGTTTAATTATGTCAGTTTTACATAAAAAGAAGAACCTTGCGCTTCACGCTCGTTTCTGTTCATCGTATAATAGAAACCCAAAAGTTCGCAACGACCATATGTTATGTTCAATGTTCTTCAGATAAAAATGACTAAAGTTGTATTTGATTTAAAATGAAGAAGGTAATTCCTTTACTTCAACGTATATTTCCGTATCTTTATAATAAATCCTACAATCAGAAAGATTTTTTTCCAACTATCTGAAAAGGGGAGAAAAAAAGTATTTAAGTCGTTTTTGGAACATATATCTTGCTTTTTCATTCATAATCAAACCGACCCCTTGACTACCATGTGATTCCCTATCTACTCCTGAGCATATTTCAAAACCGCCTTTCAACACCCCATTTTCTCTGTTTCTACTTTCGCATCCCTTTTTCTTTGTCTCAGGTACACATAAAATATCTAGTTTCCTAGCATGCATAGTTTCTCGTAGTTCTCTTACTTTAAGATCATTCACTCCTCTAGCATTCCAAACACCCAGTCTCCATTCATCGCCTGAAACTCAAACTTTACGTTTACCGTGTGTATGCATTTCGTCAATGAAAGTTTCAGACCATTCCGAGGCTACTTTATTGTTTGTATTGTTCATGTTTAGATTGTACACCCAGCTACCACCTTTATGCGCAAAATTTGTTTTGCGGGTCGAAATCATGACCAAGTTAAGTAGTGATTCATCGTATAGTGGAGAGTCCAGTTCTAACGTCAGTCCCACCAAAACTTCTGTCACGGGGGGGGGGCGGCCCCAAGGAATGGAAACCGAGAGAGTCGCAATTCGTTGATGTTTTATGCTGAGAAGGTCACCAGCCTTCAGCGGCGTTGTATTACATAGGAGTTCATATGTTTCCATCTGCGCATTCCCGGCCCACCTCTAAACGAGGAACCAATAAATCTTTTTATATATATATATATATATATATATATATATATATATATATATATATTCATTTCGTCTATTTGGAGCATAGTTCTTGAAATATAAATGTAATAATCGAATTTTTTCAAAGCAATTATTTTAGTAAACAAAGATCAAAACGGATTCTGAAATAAAAGTCAGATTTTCAGTCAGAATAAATTGTTTGAATTATTATTATATGCACAATTTACTCCAGCCATCATTTGTCGCATCTTGCATAGTTTGACCCTAAAATTAATTTTTTGGATTTTTCATTATTTCTTGTGCAATAAAAATGTGAATTTTCGATTTTTCAAGAAAATTCAAAAAATCGTTATGATATTCTTGCAGGGCGTGCAAAAAGAAATACTTTTCTTGTCCTGACTTTTTTTCGTATCGTGCGTTGTTTGGCTGAAAATGTGAATTTTCGTTTTTTCTTTTGGATTTTGTAAATTTTGTAACTCTGAAAATTTTCATTTTATTGAAAAATGTCATAAGAATAAAATATTTGAATTTTCTAGTACTATGAACAGCCGCACATATAATTTTCAAATTTTGCAAAAAATGGTATAAAAAATTTTCAAAATGCTCTCACTTTTTGAATTTTCATCCAAAATGGCTGGCTAACGAACTTGACCTTTAGTTTTGACTACTAAAAGAGTATACCAAAGGCCAGCCCAATCGGTCAATTCTTTCGAAAGTTATCGTGTTCACAGACAGGGGTCTCAAAACGTGGACATTTGACAAAAACCGGGGGGGGGGGGGGTCAAACTTTACACAAATCTAATACCTTCTCTAGATGAGAATGTAAAAATGTTTAGCCAATAAAGACTTACAAATTTAATTATTGATTATTTTTTAATGAGATATGCAGCTTTTGTTTTAATTGTGAAAAGTACCACTAAAAATAACAAGTCTAAATTTATAGAAAAACGACGTAATAGTAGTCAAGTAACATAGTTTTCAACTGTTTGCAACTCTCACGTCCACATGGCACAGATGGTTTTGAAATTCGTACGTATTCCATATCTATGACAATTGGGATAGAATGTATATTATATCGCACAAATTTATATGTTCTTATAGCTTGGAAAAATATACTAAAGATTATAGATATATTATTTTATAATATTCACCAATAAAATTGAGTATAGCCACCAAGGATAAGACCACAGTATGAACAATCCTCATCTTTTCTAATTTAAGGAAAAACTGAGTAATCTATTGATGAAGAATTTGATCAACAATGTAGCTAATAACTATTCCAGTGCTTGATTGGTTTATATAGTATCTTGTTAGTCGCTATCTCATAGATTGCAGACGTCAAGTTTGTCCTTCTAAAAAACTTACAATTTATTTTAATATTATTCTGAAATTATCACTTTGATATTGATTTCATATCTCAATGGGATAATAGGTAAATATACAAATGCGAGATAAAACTGCATGTCACGTACCGGACGGAAAGAGTGCTGTAATAATTTATTATAATCTAATAATTTGATAATTCTCTCAAATTAAATTAATGATGTGGATGAAAGTCGTTTACATGTACTATCCCAAAATACTTCGAGATTGGTTTACGGATGCCTGAGGGAGAATCCTCGATTTCTTCTAGGGTCATATCTGCAACCTCCCCGCTGCACATGTTCAATTTCACCCGTTTTTCAAAGGAAGTTGAAGAAAGTTGAAATATTCAGTTCTTCGGTTGTCATGGGCCCAAAGGCATTACTTCGTATTCTGACTCGAATTGTTTTATCGGCAGGAAAAATGTATTTTCGAATTTCGATTAGACGGTGCAAGTTGTCCAAGTTTGAGTAAAGAACGAAGCCTGATAGGGCGAGACCTAGAACTTGCACGGAGAGGTGGCTTTGCTGCAGGAAGAGTCCTTTCTGGAGATTGAAGTCTGATAGGAGGAGATCTGGACCTGATACGAAGAGGAGGGCGAAAAGAGGAGGAAAGGAGGAAAAGACATTTCACGACAATGATGTCTATCAGGAGAATAAGACTGGCTGTAATGAAGAACAACAGGAATAGGTTCACCATTAGGTAAACATTCGAACTGTGAGCATAACTCTGCAAATGGAACACAGGATTACACTTTTCCTAAAGGAGACAAAAGGATGGTTCAGAAATGCATTGAGAAATACTTTTCCGTACTGTGGGGCAACGCTATCTCTCATTATGAGCCACACCGGTTGAACTAAAAATCCAGAAAAAGAAACAAAATACGAAATTTCTTTTTTGGGATTTGGAACTGAATTAGGGGAGACCGGAAATTTTATTAAATCAATGGACTCTGTCTGGCTGTTTGTAGTTGTCTGTATACTCGAAACTTTTGAAAGACTACTTGGGTATTATTGCGCTTTAGCACTCTCTTGTAGAGAAAATTCCATTTTTCAGCGAAACTATAAGAGATAAGATAAAACTGTTAGGTATAAATATTGTACACCTCAAACAGATTTATAAATTTACTTTAGACCATTTTTGTTAGATGCACAGTTTTTGTTTTGGTCATGGCAAATGTTATTAAAATGAAAAATTCCATTTTCCAGCCAAACTATATAAGAGAGGTAAGATAAAATCTTAAGAAACAGACTTTTTTATCTCATAAATTTAAATAAAACTATTTTTGGATGAAACACATAAGTTTTGCTCTGCCATACGTGATGAGAAAAATGTTATATATCAAAATTGTACATCTTAGAAAGATCTTGAAATTTGGTTCTGCCTTTTTTTTGATAAGATGCATAGTTTTTGTTTTAATCTTAAAGATTTGATTGAAAGTAATAAATTCTACTTCCAGTTTGAACTATGTAACATAAGAAATTTTTTTAAAAATATTCAGCCAAAAAAGATGTACAAATTTTGTTATTGATTCCTTCTTAATAAGACACGTAGCTTTTGTTTTAATAGTGAAAAATATATACTATTGGAAACAATAACTGTAAAATATAGCATATATAATAATATAATATATATATATATAATATATATAACATATATAATCATATAATATGATATAATAAAATATATATAATATAACATATGGTACCTTCCTAACGTGCACGGCTAACTTGAAACTTACCAATAGAATTGAGGAGAGCCGCTAAAGGTCATACAATTCATACAAGTGTGAGTACCAAATTTTGGAAATTTGTTTTATTGGCCTCAACTAATTGTTTTGACTTACATCATGTCGCTGTAGAAGATAATGGTCAGTTTCATTTTGGAAGTGGATAATATATACTCTAATAAATATACTCTAGTGTACTTTTTTCACTTTAATTTATAAGGAAAAATATCTCGCACAAAAATATCAATGAACCCTTATTAAAGATAAAGAAATTTAAAGAATCCATTATTTTCTCAATGTCACCCTCGACATCGATTCATGGTCATTCTTATCTCCGTAGTCGTTGCTTCTTTCCGAAAAAGAGAGATTGAGGAATTTACAAAAGATTAAAGCCTTGATAACCATAATATATTTACTCTTTAATGTAATTATTACTAGTTACTTGTAACATTTTTATCCTACTTCAGATCACTAACAGTATTATTCAGTTTAAACACTTTTTAAAAATAATTATTGATGAGGATGAATATTGTTTATATATACAGGTGAAAAAATTTTTGAGATTCGGTTTCTGGTGCCTAAGGCAGATTCCTTCATTTCTTTTTCCGTCATAACTTCAACCGCGCCGCTGTCCATGTTTATTTTCACCCGTTTCTCAAGAAAATTTGTTACTGTATATATTCCACGAAGATAGTTATTACCCTCCAATATTGCAAAGACGTCACCAGTGGATGTCGTTAAAACATTTCGTTCATCGGTTGGCATGGGCCCAAGTATATTACCTCTTACTCTCATTTGAATTGGTTTATCAGGAGGAAAAGTGTATTTTCGAATTTCGAATAACCGGCATGGGTTTTTGTTGGGAGTAAGCCGAATAAATTTTAGTTCTTCAGAGTTCAATCCGAATATGCGTAAAGAAGAATTCCTGGCAGAAGGAGATCTGGACCTGACACGAAGAGAAGGCTCAGCAGGAGGAGGACACCCGACCCGAGAATGAGATGTGGTGAGAGGAAGAGAACTTTCAGGAGAATTACATCTGTTAGGAGAATAAGAGGTTCCCGAACGAGGAACGCCGGGAATAGGTGCGCCATTAGGTAAGCACTCGAATTGTGAACTTAAGTCTGCAACAAGAAACAGAGAATTACATTTTTCTTAAAGTAGATAATCGTACAAAGGGTTGTCAATGTCATTGTAATGATCAATGTGATAGATAGTAGGCAACCCTCTGACTCTGAATCAGTGAATATTCACTGATTGTCAGTGAAATATCTGGAAATCGTTCAATGACAATCGATGAAATGTTATTTATTCATTCAGTGAAATAAACGCTTTTAAAAGTTTGCAGCACTGCAACAAGTCAATTTGGAAGTCATGATAAAGTAAGATAAATTTAATCAAATATTAAAACGGTTGAAAGGTTTTGATGCTTGTAAATGACAAGTAATGTCACATATTTCTTTTCTTTCAAGATCGGACTGTCAAACTGTCATCAGTTACTTCAGCACACTTACGGCCCGAAAATTCAAAAATTTATTTGATTAGGAAATTATTTTTGGTATTTAAGTGAAGGAATAGCAACAACGCTATACTTTAAAACTTAGAGGTTATGTCTCACATGATTTACTCTGGTGTTACTGATTCGTATTTGGAGAGAACATATTTGTCAACCATTTGCAAAGTTTTTATACAATTCTGTTATAAAAAAGATTGAGTTTACGTAATCTTCTGAATAATATCATTATAAGAAATGATTTATGTTTATATACGCACAGTTTTAAATTTCACTACCCATGTAAATCACTAGATTAAAGAAATTAAACGTTCCTAATGTTGGGGTAGCGTGGTTCAAAAGTTAGTTTATATTCGTCCCATTTACAAACTTTTTCACATATGGCTCATTAGGCACACAAATTTAGTATGAAAAATATTTTTTCTTTACAAGTAAAGATATTCTATTATACTCTAAAGATCATTATAATTAGTACAAAAATTAAATTCAACAGCAAGTTCTTCCCTATTAGACCACTGATTATTGTTCGCGCAACTCAGGGGTAAGGAGACTAAGAAGTCCCAAATCGCATTTTGATGGCATTTCGTCCTTCATGGGCCTGTTTCTTATTTCTGAAACCATGAGTAACTTCATCATACGTTCAATGTGCTTACCATCCGCATTGTCAAAAATGGCACATGATATAGACTTACGGGCTCATGGGGGTCGAAATTAAAACCTAATGATAGTCAAAGAGATTCGAAACTTTTATTTCTTTGGCCACCCTCTAACTTGAAACAATCAAGTGTCCAACTTACACGTCCACGTGTACTGTTTGTGAACGTGAAAGTGTAAGTTGGAAATTTAATCGTTATAAGATATTTGTCCACGTTGGGAAAATACCATATGTGCAGGTATAACCAGAAACAATCAAATGTCTAACTTACATGCCCACGTGGCACAGATGGTTTAGAAATTCGTACGAATTTCTTATCAATAGCAATTGGGATAGAATGCAAATTACATCACACAAATTTTGACTCTCGCATATCTTAAAAAATATACTTGAAATTATAAATATATTATATTATTATATTCACCAATATAATCGAGGATTACCACCAAGAATATGACCAGAATATGAACAATCCTCATCTTTTCTCATTAGAGGAAGAACTGAATAATGTATTATTAAAAAATTTACTTAACAATGTAAATAATGAATAATCCCACCGTCGTTATCTCGTAGATTGTAGGCGTCAAGTCTGTCCTTCTGAGATATTTACATTTCATTATCATTGTATTTTCACATTATCATATTATCATAGATTTTATATTTCTGTGTGGTAACAGATAAATTAGGGTTTGCCAAAAAATCGAAGTTTCGAATTTCCTACCTACAGACACCTATTGTAAATTTTGATGCCACCATTGTCTCTACTCGGACCATTTCTCCAATAGCAACTCCAATAGCAACCTTTCATTATTTGGTGCTTCGCAATACATTTCTCAGGACGCTGTCGCCGAGCTTACAACACGGCGGGCGGCAATATGTATAGTGCACTAGCGACAGTGCCCTCATTTTGTCGTCAGTGAATGGTTGCTTGGATCAAATAATATTTTTATTTATGATAAATTTTTTTTGTCAAACATATGTCATTTCCATTTATTGTATTAGGTAGAAAGAGTGGCTTGAAAAGTAAATTAGAATGCATGGGATATGTAAAAAATTAGCCTGCTGATGGGAAAAGAGAATGCATGTGTTTGTCTTCGCAGCCCATCGCTTGTTGTTCTTCTTCCTCTTTCTTACTCCTTATCTGCGCCTACTCTTTTTTTTCTAACTAGCTTGTGATAGCGTTTTATACTTAATGCCTACCTATGTTCGAATTTTTCAATCTTATATTTATTAATCCACAATGTATTAATCTTTCAATTACCTCAAATTAAAATCCGAGCATCCTAAGGCTCGGGAACTACACTTATCATTGGATGCTCGGGTTACGAATTTCAAGATTAAACTTTAATCAACTTATAACTCAGGGGTTCGTAACTGACAATCGGATACACTCTGATGAATTCGCGCAAAGAAAGGTCTAGTTGGGACGACCAGAAATCGGGTTCTCCCGATTTCTCGCTTAATATCAGTACCCAGAACCGAACTGTTCGGTTTCAGTAACCTAAATGTTCGATTGTAGTAATAAAACAGTTGGTTTACAGATAACCACCTGTTTTGTTATATCAATGGACCCCTCCTCCTTACCTCCGCTCCTGTCAGATCGGGTGCTGAGTTCAACGAAGTAAATAATGCATACAAACATAAAATTATTATACAAGTATTTACAGCTTATTACAAAATCATAATTATACCGAATGCAACATACCTGTTTGCAGCATACGCTTGCAATTTTTTAACTTTCTGTCTTGTAGAAAAAATAAAAAATTTTTAAAAATATTATTTAGTTGAGAGTAAACCTCTGGTGGCAAGCATGGTGTTGCAGCATATACACTATACAGTCCCAACTTCGCTGATTCCTTTGCGAGAGCCTAAAGCATTATACATTTCTAAATTGTCAATGCCAAGGAACAAAGGTAGTTAGTTCCTTGTACGCCATTTCTCTTTAATGCACGCTGTAAAATGTAGAGTCAGAAAAGCCCATTAAACTTAACCTTCAACAGACGCTTGTAATATGTTATGGAACAGAAACACTAATGCTACGGTTAGCGAACCCAGCTAAAAATTCCTGTACAGGAACCTCGGAGGATCTTGGACATTTTCCTGTACACGAAACTGCACACGAACCTGTACAGGTAATCTTGATGGTTCCTGTGCAGGAATTTTGCGAAGGAAACTGTACATGATCCTGCAAAGGAACCTGTATACAAGCTAGGCTTTGAATGGTCCTGTAAAGGTTCCTTCACAGAGTCAATTGAGGTCTGGGTTCAAGTACAGAACATGTTCAGGATCCTATATATGGACCTGCAGAGGAACTAATCCGCGATGGTTCGCTGGTGGCTTGGCTCTCTGAATGGTGAGTTTTTTCTTCAAGGGAATAAAAGGAAGGCAAGTTTATAGCTGTAAGCGACATCAGTTTTCGCAATGGCTTTCTGTGAAGGACCCTATACGTGTTTCTGTACAGGATCCTTCGAAAGGTTCCTTTGACGACTTTCTGTAAAGGATCTTATACACGTTTCTGTACAGGATCATTCAAAGGTTCCTTTATCGGTGCAGGTTCCTTTGCAGGATCATGTACAGTTTCCTTCGCCAAATTCCTGCACAGGAACCGTCAAGATTACCTGTACAGGTTCATGTGCAGGTTCGTGTACAGGAACATGTACAGGATCCTTCGAGGTTTCTGTACCGGAATTTTCAGCTGGGAAGCGCGTCATAACGGTAACTGACTCCTCAGAACGCAGTAATTCTTGAGTTTTCTTGATATATATAATTACAGGTTTGTCATAAGGACAACCGCGGGATTTCGCCGGGAGCGGGTGCTAATCTGAAAAATCAATTCCAAATGCTAGCGCAACGAATCATTATGGGGGGATTAAATTTCTTAAATAATAAGATACATTTATTATGCTTTTTATTAATTTATTACAACTTTACAAAAATTATCACTCTTTTGTCTCTTGGAATAATTTTGCTATTTCGAATATCTAGCCAGTTCTGTTTTTATTTATTTTTTTGCTGCTTTGGAAATGCAATATTCAAGAAATTTAACATATTTATCGCAAGTGTCGACGATCCGCAGGGACTTTCCGCCTCGAATATGGATTAGAACTTCCAAGAGGAAAAAAAATTTCCCCCCGATAATCATGCGTTGCGCTAGCATTTGGAATTGATTTTTCTAGGTTACATTACCCCCTACATGAGCCTTAATATATTCTAGAACAAAGAAAATAAGGTTTGAATATCTTTCACGGGAATCAAGACGTAGTTTAAGAAAATTAAAATAGATTTTCTAAAAAATGGGTATCATGATTATTTCATTGCTGATCTTAAGGTAGTCGTTATGCGCACTCGCAACGAAATAAAAATGCACTAGTGCCAGGATCTTTTGGTTGAACTCAGTCGAGGCATGCCGTGGAATCAGATAAAACCAAGTAAAAATAATTCGAGCCAATTTAATGATGAAATTCGCGAGAATTTGAGTGTTGTTTTTGAAATATTTCTTCGCACTTTTTTCCCGCGGATTTCCATACGAAATTCACTCAAATTACCTATCCCTATGCAAAAATTATCGTTTGAAATGGGTTTCTGCCTCTGTTTTAAAGTGTGTAAAACAATGCTCCTTGTTTGATAGAAGTGTGGAAAAGGAAAGGAAAGGGCTTTTGCCAAAATGATAATGCTATGAAGGCCAGAGAGATTAATGCCGCTTTGGAAAACCAGATTTACTATTTAATCTGGAAAACATTCTGTGATCACAAACAGTGTCACCTTTCAGAGAGGTCGGTTTCAGGACGACACCATGAGCCCTCTCCTCTATTGCCTCACATTATTGCCACTATCTCTCGCACTTCGCCATTCCGAAGGGTACCTCTGCGGCAATCCTGGAAATCGAAACCATAAGGTCACTGATGTATTTTACACGGATGATCTTAAGATCTATGCTAAAAATAAAGAGAAGCTACATCTATCTGTAGACTTTGTCATAGACTACACTCACGAGATTAGAATGGAGTTCGGGTTAGAGAAATGTGCCCCGGTTTGTTTGAAGAAAGGAAAACTTAATGGCATCCCCGAAGACCCTGAGCTCGTTAACAGAAGCGCTATAGACACCTTGACGCTGGAGAGACCTATACATACCTGGTCGGGCCACAGAGCCGCATTCAGGACGTGGAATCTATAAAGGATACTCTCCGATGCAGATACAAACGTGTCATCCGACGGATATGGTCTTCCGAACTGTCGGCGAGGAACAAAGTATCTGCGACGAACATGCTTGGCGTCCCAGTAGTACTCGATTCATTTGGAATGTTACTATGGACGAAGGACGAGCTCAGATCCCTCGATATCGGGTCCCGAAAGGTTATGCACATGAACAAAAGCAAGCACCTCAAGTCAACTGTTCCGTGACTTTACATCTCACGCCGTCAAGGTAGTCGCGGAATAGTGAATCTTGAATGTCTCCTGAAGGCCTGGATAGAGAAAGCAAAGGAGAATAACTTCCGCGAACAGCTCCACGACAAGAAGATGCACGGTATCTTCCACAGGAATGTGGAAGATCAGTCGATGTCGTATGAGCTAATGTTTGCTTTCCTTAAATCATCCGGATTAAATTCGGGCACGGAGGGTTTCATTTTGGCATGTCAAGATGGTGTAATTTCCACTCTAGCATACCGTCGCCACATTTTGAGCCAAGACATTCCCGATGATAGCTGCAGAGCGTGTTATGCACACCCCGAGCATCTAGGACACATGCTATCTAGTTAATCCAACTCATGCGGGAAAAACTTGTGTACATCCAAAGGCACAATGCGGCACTAAGAGTGCTTTATTACCATCTCTGTCACTCTTATGGTATTATCCCAAATACCGTTCCGCTAAACGCCCCTAGAGAAATAGAGTCAATTGTCGAAAATGAGAACTGCCGAATATACTGGAACTTCATATTCTCGACAATTGTTTCTGTTGTGCACTCGAGGCCTGACATATTTCTCCTTGACTTCGAGAAACGAACCATGTTCGTTATCGAATTTTCGGCACCAGCTAACAAAAACATCATAGCCAAGAAGAAAGAAAAGAAAGAGAGGTATAAAGACCTTATAAGGGAGTTGCGACGGTTATACCCGGAATATTCTGTTAAGCTAATCGTCTTGATCATCAGAGCTCTTGGAAGTGCCAAGGTTTCACTGTTCAATAGCCTGAAAAGCATCCTTGAGTCGCTCCGTGTCCTCAGGGTGCACGAGACTTTTGCCGGATAATCGTATTGAATTCGCCGCAGACTGTAATCGCCTATCTCACTATCATGAAACTTGGTAACGGCTAAAATTTTACCGCGATTTCGCTGGGAGCGGGTGCAAGTTTTCAGATTAGCACCCGTTGCCGGCGAAATGCTGCGGTTGTCCTTATGACAAACTTTTAACTATATATATATATATATATGTATATATAAATTCTTTATTTCAGCCTCTAGGGCCTAAAAATAGGCAAACTATGTCTGCTACATCATTGGTTGCATGTCTTTAAAATATTCACATCAATCTTTGACCAATAATAAGAAATAAACAGGGAACAAGAAAAACTTTACAACAACAAACTAGTTACATTATCCGTTATACTCTTATCGCTGCGACGTTTTAACAATTTCTTATTGCCTTAGCGCCTCGTTTCATTACCTCGAAGCCTCGCCATAACGCATCGTCTTAAGGTGCTTCAAATGAGTCGGTTTTCAGAATAATACAAAATACGGCTACAAAGATAAATTGTGTAATGTAATAATTTTTCCACATAATCTGAAGGCTTATACATGTGCATGACTACAACCCTTTTTTTGAAAAATGGTCTTGTTTTGTTTTGTTAATTGAAACGCACTTTGAAGCGGTGAGCGCCTGTTTTCGGTTCAGCATGAATACAGTCCCACTGGCGCGTTGCCCGTTTCTAGGCGCAGAAAATTCCACATATTTACAATTAACATAAAAGAAAACAACAAGACCATTTTTTGGAAAAGGGCTCTAGTCATGCAACATATAGGTTTTGCTAATACTTCACGATAATCTTTTAAGATAAAGCCAGGCACAAGATCAGTTCCCGCTGTTCTCTTTGAAGATAGAGCTTTCATTGCTGTGGTAACCTGATCAACTGTTAATCTGTAGTTATCCCTACCTAAATACTGGTTTCCAAACTCTGGTTCAGATTGGATAGGTGTTATTAGACATCTTGATACAGGAGAGACCTATACATACCAGGGCAAAAAAAAAACCAGGGCTCCACCTCTCTACTTCGCTCATAAGCAATCAGAGCCTGCCTGATTCGTTGATGAATGCTGGTTTTGAGTATGCAATACTGTTCATTTTTTATGAACTTATGTACCAAAAAAATTAAAAATGACTTGTCAAAATAAAAGGACAGCGCTATCCCACAGAAGCGCACAATTAGGAAAAATTCAAGGTGTAGACAGATTAATATTATAAGATTGCTAATAGTTTGGTAAAACAGTGCCAGAATCATTAAGATCTCAATGAGATATTATAAATCATACATTTTAAAACCCTAATACATTGTATACAATGTAAAATTAAATTAAATTCATAACATTATTTATCAGATAAAATTGATCAATAATTTAAACTTCAATTATAAATGATTTGATTGAAAGACAAGTCCAACTGCGAAAAAGAAATTCAGATGATATTTTCAAACCCAAGCATAATATGCCACGATTTTCATTGTCCCTTTTGTCATGTCTCTTCATCTGATCAAACTTTCGATAGAAAAATTGTATTAAAAACAACAACAATAAATAAATATCGCAACTGTTAATAAATATTATGTATGTACTTCATTGGCAAGTTCATGAAAGAAAACGTGACGAATAGAACATTTCCATTAAAAAACGCGATTGTGTGACATTCTTATCTTTATTTAAGCAAAAAGAAAGCAGTATTGTGAAACTTGGAAATATAACTCGTCGCCTCCACCAGCGTGACGTACTTAAAACTCTCTATCTCTTGACTTAAAAACTCTTATCGCTTGATTATATATTCTCTGATAAAAGAGAGGTTCTTAGTAATTAAGTGTCATTTTATGTTTTAATAATCAATTTTTTTCTCAAAACTTAAATTTAATGTAATTAATTTGATAAAGTATATTTGAAGATTTGAATTTTTGTTGAACTTCTTCTGAAGACGACTCTTATTTGAAAGCATATTCTTGAAGATTTTACGGATATATGAATTATCGTAAAGTAAAGTTAGAAGATTGCGGTTTTTTCTGAAGTTTTCAGCTTGTCTGAGTAATTAGTAATGAACACATAATAAATAAACATCAGGAAGAATAATTTTTAAGTAGCATTTTTTTCGAATGGTAACACAAATTTTATTGCAGAGCCTAAAATAAAAATGTGGAACCACACACTCTTACATTTTTATTTCAGAAAAAAATATCCACACAAAAAGTTGAAAATTTCTGAGAACACCTCAACGATCTAGCATTCCTTTGAGAGAAAATAGTTATAAATAACAGTCAGTTGTTTGAACAATTATTTTTGTTAGCCTTGATTACTTATTACCTTACATCCCATTAACTCAAATATTTAATGAAAAATAATCAGAAAAAATTATCAAAATCAACCATGTTCTCAAAACGATTATTCAAAAATTGTGTAAATAATGTAACATAATTAAAAATAAAAATACGGTATAATAGGTGCAGAAACGGAAACCAGTTTAATACCAATTTTAGGTAAAGTTTAACCGAAAAATTTTCGAAGCAAGTACCTGCAAGTGTCCCGTGAGTCAGCACGATGCTTCAACAATTTTCTCACGGCTGAACAAATAAAACCATACCTTGGAAACCAATAAAGATATTTTATTGTTCTTGGTCTCATTTTTTAATAGATTGTTTTTACTTTTTCACCAAAAGCAGCTAAGTACAAAAATTTTTCAAAAAACGTGTTATGTTTTCGTTTTTTGTTAATAACAAAAACATGAGTTTTGCTGATTGCAAGGTTTCAGGATTTCATTAAGGCGTCCCACAGTTGGGGAAAAAAAGTTGAAAATGAAGAGAAAGTATGCAAGTTAACTGAATTTCAAAGAGATTTGTAAGCACCAATTTTTGGATTTTTTATTTAACAACAATGTTGATTTTTTTGCTTTTTCATAAATAAAGGATACCATTTTTTTAAATTACTTATATTTATTCAACCAGTCATGAAATAAGTAAATACACTTTATACAAACAATAATTGAAAGTTTCTCCCAAAATCAAATGTCATTATTAATGTTATAAACAAATTTGATGAACAAATGCATATCTTAGCTTTTCTACGGCCTGAAGAGTTCCTACCTTAACAAAATCGAGCACAAATTTGTCGAAAATAAATAATATGTACGATTTGTTGATACCTGATAACAATTGTAAATTGTTTCAATAAATTTGAGAAACAAATAAAAATTTTCGTCAATTTCCAACGAGCGGATTTATTTTTTTCAATGGAATTAACTCTTTTTTTAATGTTATAACATGCTCGTTATTATTTTTGAAGAGAATTTTTCCTGATTTTATGATTGTTGTTTAATAAAAAATTACAAAATAAAAATCTAAAAATCGGCCGCCACAAATCTCTTTAGAATTTTTGGTTGAAGATTTGAAACAATGAATCATTTGAAATTGGAAAATCTTGTATTAGACAATGTCAAGATTGAACAATAATTCTAAATGAAGTGTTGAAAATCAAATTATTTGAAATTAAAAACTTGAAAATTGTGGTGTTTGTACCCAAAATTTATGAAAATAGATCAAAATAGAACGTTCTGAAATTGGTACTTCAGTAATTAAATAATTTTTTTAATTTTGAATGGTTACAATTTTAGAGTTCTGAATTTTCATATTGAATGTTAAATTTTCAATTTTTCTTTCTCATAAGTAGTAAGTTTGCAATACAAATTTGAATAGTTGAATTTTAAAAATTATAATCAACTATTTGAAAGTTTTTAATTTTTAAACAATTTCAGTTTACTTAAAACAATTGAAATTTTATAGGCAATTGGTAAATATGCGTTAATACTTTAATAACTAAGTTGATTGTCAACTGTTTTTGGGGTCATGATAACAATCATCTTAAGCTATCAGATTTTTCGAATTTAAATCCTCTGATAAAAATCACAAAATCAAATTACAATGTCCCACGTGATTTTCAAGTTTTTCGTCTTGCACAAATGCCACTAATTTTGAAGTGGAAACTTTGAAAAGGGAAAAATTTTACCTGAACATAAGTCTCGAATGAAGGAAAAGATAATTGAAGTAGCATTCTTTCTTTAGTTTTGACCTTTGGTTTTTACCAGTGGATCAGATTCCACTTTGGATTTAAAATACTATTTTTACTACGGAAATTCTCACGTTTATTATCCAGAATAGCTCATTTAGGAAATCAAAAATATTCTTAGCAGGCTTGAAAAGGGAACGCATGAGGTCCGAAACGTTGCAAACTATATATTTTTATTAATTCGTTGTTGTTTACTTGGACCTTGAAATACCGGAAACTTCTTACAAAAAAATAATTGAAGTAGGACAGAAACCAATGAATGCAACATTCTCGCTTAAACAACTTTGTGATGGTCACCCTGTAATAATTGCATGTGTCGCAAAAAGTCCAGTAAAATCTTTTAAACATTTACTTTCTGCAAGAGATTTCCTGAAAATTCGAACAAACTTGAATCTCTGTCTCAAAACAACCTGTGGAATTGCGACAGCTATTCGAGCAGCTTCAAAGAACTTCGAAATTGTTGCACCTCATTTCAAAGACAAACTTTCAGCTGAGACCCATTGCGTTGATAAATATTTCGGTTATGACAGATTCACATTTGTAAATGTTAAAGCCGTAAAGATTTCTGATGCTGTTAAAACAATTGCTTGCTGCACTGATGTCGAAAGTTTTGTCCAGTATATTAAAGGAAAAAGACAATTGTCAGAATTTCATCTGAAGTTCGCGACAGATTTTCTAAAAGTGTGTTTATCTATTCAACCAACTGAAGAAATCGTTAAATCGGATAAAACTCGTCAAAAATATGAAGATGGAGTTTGTGCTAAGCAGTTCAAGAATTCAGGAGTAAAAAATGTTCATTCTTGCTTTCACTCAGTGTTCACAAGAGAACTATAAAAATGTGTCACTACTATGGTATTGCACGCATCTGGAGCTGTCAAGAAGAATGCGAAAAACTATAAAAATTATGTACATCTCCCAATTGTGAGCAGTGTTGTAGATAAAACTTTCCTCGAAATCATCCCTCCACCTTAATTGCATTTGTTGTTAGGCACAGTGAATAACTTATTCGCACACATGCTGGTTGAATTTGAAAATGACGCTTTAACATTTGCAAAATCCAGTAATGTTCAACGCGAGATTACTCACGGTAGTGCAGCTTTCGAAGGCAATTCATGTAACACACTTTTCAATAAAGTAGATATTTTGCGTTCTAAGTGCAGCTTAGGCTGCTTGAAGTATGTCAAAGGTTTCGAAGATTTTAAGGAAGTTGTGACAGCGTGCTTTGGTCAGAATTTGCATCCTAATTATAAAGAAAACATCGCCGCTTTTAGAAGGAGCTACTTAGATCTGAATATCTCTGTTACTCCTAAAATCCACGCAGTTTTCTACCACATAGGAGATTTTTGCGAAGAAAAGCGGCAATGCTTAGGATTTTACAGTGAGCAGGCAATGGAATAAGTTTATTCTGACTGCATTATTTTTGTAGAGATACGTCGTTTCCACGTGATAATGTCAACTGGATAGTATGTGTTTTAAGTACTCTGTGTGTTCATGACACGTTCTGCACCCATCTGTGAGAAATTTTTGACGTAAAATACGGCTACGTGTTCAACGCCGACAGATTTTAAGACCAAATTCGTCGAGGAAGACGTTTGGAGAGACTTCTCCACTGCTGTTATGTCCCGAATGCGGGTTTGAGGCACCCCCTGGTATGTATATGTCTCTCCTATATCAATATGTCTAATAACACTTGGATCCATGAGCTCGTGGTCCCCGGGAACGCCAGTAATCCGTCCTCGATTAGGATGAATCTTAGTACACTCCTTCAATCGAAGGTATGAACCAATCTCTTTTGTGTACCACTTGACGATACCTAAAGCACTCTACAGACGGCTTGAACTAGAAGCCAGGATCTTCAGGTCATCCATATCAAATACAAGGAGTGGCATCATGCTCGCGATGATTTTCGTCGCAGCAGGGCTTCCCAGGAGAACTTCGAAATGTCTTCCTAAAAGACGCACCTCTGGAAGGTGACGCTGTTTGCACCTGACGCAATTGTCAATTAGCAGGTTCTCTCGATAGCCTGCTCCACTTTTTCCCAGCCACGTTGTTCGTACATCCCTCTCCACACACGCTCAATTCTTCTAACAATCCTGTCGTTTAGGATAACTGTAAGGATCTTCTTATACAGCGTGTTTAGACAAGACCTGCCTCCATTTCCCTGGGTTGTGCAAGTCGCCTTCCTTCGGTAGGAGTCTCCGGTTCTAATTATGAGGTGAAGATGCGAGCCAGATGATGGTATGTAGAAGTAAACTTCTTTCATCAGAAGTTTACCATTTAGTCCTACAGCAGTGAGGTTCTTCATAACCCTAAGTGCTTTTTGCAACTCTTCGGCATTGATTGATGGACACTCCATCTCAGGTGTCATGAGGTTCTCGAAGAGCATCTTAAAGCGGATAATATTCTTGATGTTTTCCTTCAATTCTGGTGTCGGGATCTTTCAAAACTCTCTCCAAAAAGTCTCTACCTCGTCGGGCTCGGTTGAATTTTTGAAAGAAACAGGGAGGTCGCTGAAGAGACTTGCTTTGACTTGTTCAGTGTTTGATGGTAGATGATCAGTTCATGGGCAAACTTTCAAACGCTTTCCGTAAACGGCCTACCAAATGTTATGTACATAGTCAATCACAGACTGAACACGCGATGCATTCTGTCTGGCTTATCCAATTTTCTGGTTTAGTTGATGCAGGCGTCTTATGGGCTTTTGATCCATCGTCGTTTTTAGCCTTCTATATATGGTAAGTCTTCCTATATATCGTCCCTTAAGTTCTGACACCGCCTAATCCCATATACTTTTGTATGGGATTAGGCGGTGTCAGAACTTATATCTGCTTATCTTATATATAAATATGAGATAAGAAAGTTTTTGCAAAATGACAATCTGAGATACGGTAGTTTCAGATTGGAATTTTGCAAAAATGTTCTTATCTTATATTTATATATCTATATGTTGTGGACAAAGCCCGGAGTGCGGGCAAACGTAGGTTTGCCCGGTCGTTTCGCAGATTGCCCGAGCGGTGTCGGGCAATGTACGAATCACTGCTTTACTTCGGGCTTTGCCCGATGCGTCCTTGGTCAATCTGCGGAGTGCCCCTGTCGCAATAGGCAATGTACGAAATGGCAAAACTTTTTTTGATTTGTATGTATTTTACTCATCCTGATGCCGATTCAACTTTCTTAACAAGATTCGATCGGTTATAGATCTATTATAGTATATATCTCGGCGGAAAAATTATATGTAGTGAAAAAATTAGGTATAATTTGCATTCATTCTATTCAAATAATCTTTGAAAGGAATTAAAATTATATATAATAATAATAATAATAAAAAAATTAATAAATGTCATGCGAACCCTTAAGCAGATTAAAAAGAAAGGTTTGAAATATTATTCCAATATATGTAAACTTTATTATTCAATTTTTCACTCTTATCTTAAAAAATTAATTCGTACATTAAACATAATAAAATATACAAATACAAATTATTCAAATTTAAATAAAAAATACAGCGTTACAATTGTGAATTACTTATTGCAGTAGGGACTAGAGCCATGACATTTTGAAACTATATATAATAACTAATATTTCCCTTCATGTATAAACTATGTGTAATTTTTCCGCCTGAGTAGTATGTACAAATAACAATTAAATACATATTAGTAGGGAAGGAGCATAATACCTGAGCTTATCTACTTCTTCATAACAATAAATAATATATTTCTTAGAGATCATCTAGTCTAGACGTCTGGATATCGCCAAAGCAATTAATGCTGGGATACGGCTTTATATGGTACCGGTTGTAAAACATAAATAAAATTAGCATTTCGAAGACTGGAAAATGTGAAAATGTAGACTTAAGTCTAGATGTCTTTGCCAGGTCTGTCTAGACAATTGTCTAATGAAAATTTTACCATTGGTTCAATTATTGACCAATATTGGTGGGAGAACCGGCGTACACACCCTAAGCTTGATCCCAAATTGGACCAATGGTGAGTCTTGGAAATTTCTGTCTGGGTCTTGAACATAAACAGTTCTCCTGCATATTGAATTTTTCATCAGTTTGAGGTCAGCAGCCAACTTTAAAACTTCGAGTGGAAACATTACCAGTGCACTATAATTTAGACCAAGATACTAAATTGTTTAGCAACAATGAGTGACACTGGGACAAGTGATCGTGCGATCAATGAAGTGAATAGTGATATGAGAGGCAAGTTCAACGAAAAAATAAGACATATAATTGAAATTCAATCGGACAACACGATTCTTATAAATTCTATTTCAAAATACCAAGAAATAATCAAGGAGGGAGAAGAAGCTAAAGTGAAAACAAAAAAGTCCTCACTGGATTACAGACGCCTCAATCAATACGATGTTATGTGTGTTGGAGGAGTTAAAAAACGGATTGTGTCAATAAGTGAAGCGACAACTGACATTAAATACTATGTGACCAACTATTAACTTTTTGACGTTATTAATTCTGCGCATGTTGAGTGCGGTCATGGCGGTCGAAACAGATTAGAGAGAGCTTTATCTGTTAAGTACCCGAATGTTACAAGAGCGCGGTTATAAAGTCTTTGCTTTTTAAAGAGATCAACGCAAGAGCGCAAGTTGATCTAATTGACATGCATACTTGCAAAGACGGGGATTACAAATTCATTCTTAATTATCAAGATCATTTGACAAAATTCGTCATGCTTCGTCCCTTGAAGACGAAAACAGCTCAAGAAGTGGCGTATTCTTTACTCGACATATTTTGTATGTTAGGAACTCCTTCTGTCCTTCAATCTGACAATAGATGAGAGTTTTCTAACCGTATCATTGAATCATTGTAAGAAATGTTGCCTGATTTATCAATAGTTCACGGAAAACCTAGACATTCGCAGAGACCAGGCAGTATTGAAAGAGCCAATCAAGATGTGGAGAATAGGCTTGTTGTATGGATGGAAGAAAACAACTCGAGAAAATGGAGTGAAGATCTCAGATTTTGCCAACTGCGGAAAAACAATGCTTTTCATCGAGGCATCCAACAAACCCCATTCGAAGCTATGTTTGGTGCGTACTTCGAATAACATAAATAATGAAAAAGAACTAATTTTAAGCATGAAATACACTTTTAGAAAAATCTTTATTAAATTTAATACAAATGTATATTGCCTTATATTGATTTAAATACAAAAATATGCAAATAACTAAATTTAAGTGCAAAAATATTACCAAATTGAAAGATTTCGTAATTGCACACCTCCCATATTAAAAGATTTCAAATAAAAATTGTTGAATCAAATGTTTCAAGAATGAATTGAAAATCATGAAAAATTAAGAACATAATTTATCAAATTCAACCCTCCAAAATAAGAAGACTTTAGAACTTGGAATTGAAAATGTAATGTTCCCGGTAACGCATTACTGTTAAGCACTGGCAAAAAGAGTCCTTCGTTCTAAAAATTTAATTTTTTTAATAGGAAGGAAAGCTCACATTGGTATCAAATCGATTCCAGATTCGTTGAACCTATTACTTCGAACAGAAGAAGATTTGGAGGAAATTTTGGATCCAGAGTTTGACAATTTCGAAGTCAACTCGCAGGTGCTGGATGAAGACAACGACATAACGCCGGCCAAATTGCAAGAAGTTTATGATTCGAGTTCTGTAGAGGAGCGAAATGTTCGGCGACAGGAGGACTTTGACGATTTTCCTTGCGAATCTTCCGATCCAGTATGTTGCGTTTATGATAACGAAACTCCAGATGCACAGAAATGTTTCCAGTGCCAAAGAAACGTCCATATTATGTGTGGTGTTGGCACAAGTGACAAACAGAAAAAAGGCGTTGGATCTGCACTTCTGTGTACAATTTGTTTTCATAAAAACAATATGTCTCTCAACAAAAGAAGGGCAGTGGAAGGGCTTACCGTACAAGCAGAGGAAATGAAGCAAGCCTCTAACAAAAAGTTTTGCGAAATCCAAGTCGGAACTTCGGTTAAAATACCTATTCCTAGCGTGGATAGGAGCAAGGGAGACTCGCAAAACTTAACTGGAATTATTATGGAAGTATCCAAAGACGGTTTTTATACAGTAGGCACTCAGAACGGTATAATTCGGTCATTATATTCTCGGAATCAATTTGCTGTTTGTGAAGAAAAGTTTATAAGCCTTAATGAAGTTCCTAACAAAAGCGTATCTGTACGATAAATAAATGGTGAAGAGTCATTTTTCGGTCTTCAAGGATTCGTAAAATGTAATTGTACGAAGAAATGTATCAATAATGCTTGTAAATGTAAAAAAAAAACAAATTGCGATCTAATTCAAAATGTCATGGCTCTAATTCCTGCTGCAATAAGTAATTCATGATTGTAACGCTGTATTTTTTATTTGAATTTGAATGATTTGTATGTGTATATTTCATAATGTTTGATGCACGAATTAATATTGTAAGATAAGAGTGAAAAATTGAATAATAAAGTTTACATATATTGGAATAATATTTCAAACCTTTTTTTTTAATCTGCTTTAGGGTTCGCATGAAATTTATTAATTATTTTTTTTATTATAATTATTATATAAAATTTTAATTCATTTTAAACATTATTTGAATAAAATTAATGAAAATTAGACCTAATTTTTTCAGTAAAATACATACAAATCAAAAACAGTTTTGCGATTTCGTACATTGCCTATTGCGAAGGAGGCACTCCGCAGATTGCCAAGGATGCCTCGGGCAAAGCCCGAAGTAAAGCAGTGTTTCGTACATTGCCCGACACCGCTCTGGCAATCTGGGAAACGACCGGTCAAACATAGGTTTGCCCGCACTGCGGCCTTGCCCACAACATATATACATCTCCGGGAGGCCAAAGAATATGTGTGGAAAATTGGGTGTCGATTGGTCAAAAGCTGTGGCGTCCCCCCATCTGCCCCCAATACTCTTACGGCCTTTTCGGTAGCCCAAAGAATATGTGTGCAAAATTTGGTGTTGATTGGTCAAAAACTATGGATTAAAAATAACATCATACTTCTGCATCCGTTTCCAAAACATAGTATTATATTTTAATTTCACATATTATGTTTAATTAAATTAATGAAGACGAAGGAAGTTCATTTACATGTGCTATTCTAAAATTCTTGTTGATTGCTAAATTTTTGCCTATGGGACATTCCGCGATTTCTTCTGGGGTCATATCACTAACCGCACCGCTGTACATGTTAAATTTCACCCGTTTTTCATTGAAACCTACGCTTGTGAATATTCCACGAAGACGACTATTATGGTAGAATATTGCAATGATGTCACCAGTGGATGTTGTTAAAATATTTTGTTCTTCAGTTGGCATAGGTATAAAGTCAAAAAGTCCGTTGCCACGCAATCTAATTGGTTTATCAGCAGGAAAAGTGTATCTTCGAATTTCGAATATGCGGTGAGGATACTTGTGGGGAATAATCCGAATAAATCTGAGCTGTTCAAGATTAAATCCAAGCACGCGTAAAGAAGTAGGCCCTGCAGGAGGACGTATGGACCCTCCACGAAGAGGAAGCCCTGTAGGAGGAGATCTGGACCTGTGACGAAGAGGAGGCTCTGCAGGAGGAAGATTCCTTTCAGGAGAATCAGAAGCTCCAGAACGAGGAGCACAAGGAATAGGGTCGCCATTAGGTAAACAATCAAACTGTGAACTCAAATCTGCAACAAGAAATGGAGGTATCAATTTTGCTTAATGTAGACAATCGTTTTTGGTATATAATGAAGCTCTGCCTGCGGCAATACTGTGATAAAGGTTTAAAGACATTGATTGGTACTTGCCCTGGGAATATTCTTACAGAGAAACCTCAAGCTTTATTTTATCTTAAAAGTAGATAGAAATACTCCAAAAAATGTGTGCTTGCATCAAACATACACCTGTTTGAACCTATACCAAAGATAGAAATGGTTTTATTGAAATAAACTATGCTTGAGTCCATAAAATATTTCTTTGAAGCAATAAAATGTTTGCTTTACCCTATGTGAAAGAAGGGATTTGTTTGATCCAGATAAATTATTTAGTGAAATCTGTAGCAATTTACACAGCTACATTCAGAGTAGTGAATGTGGTTGTAATTTTCAATATAATAGTAGTGAATTAACATAGCCGTTAACTGTTTGCAAAGTTTTCATCTTATTAATATTATTATCAGAAATAATTAATGTTTGTTCACACTGACCTTTAAGTTTCACTACCCATACAAAAAGCGCGATCAGCACAACTAAATATCTTAAATTTTGTGATGATTCAAACATACGTTTAAAACCCTTGCGTCGGATTGGAAAGAATTCTATATTCTTCTTATACTGGTATAAGTCTATGTTTTCTTTTTTCAACGTATCATCTTCTAGATCAACAACCCCCACTTCACGCCATCCTACCACAATTTTTAGAGCATATATAGTCATTTGAAATTCACGCTTTTCTCCGGTCCAAGTTCCCTGCTGCCCCTAGGCTACAGATCCTCTACGAAGAGTTGAGGCACGTAGGAATCTTTTCTGATTCGTTCGGGCAAATTAGTGTATGCCTTAATGGTGAAGACTAACATTATGGGAGATGCAACCGTTAGTGGAACTAAAGGTAAATATGAAAATTTATATTTTTCAATATAAATAATACTAATTTGGACGATTCAAGGACACAACGCCTTGCAAGACGTTGTCTTATATAAAAGTACTAGAAGTATTGTACTGTAAGTCTGCAACTACTAGTGCCAAAGTGACTGAGTTTAATAAGAACAAATGATAGTCTTTATTCGAATTTATTTAGTTTTAGTTAGTTTCACAAAAATCCATCAAAATAAAACTATAAATATATTCATGGCACAACACGAGCTAAAAAATGTATCCCGGTCGGCTCCCGACTACTATTTTTTCACTTTACGAAGGCCCCTCCAAAACAGCTGCACACTTTTGTAATTTACTCGCAAGAAAAAAATTTGCATGAAAACGCGGCTCATAATGTGATCAAGTTCACTTTATTTCGCTCAAAACAAGACCCCATTTGTTTGTGTGCAAAAATTGGTTTGGAAAATATCCTTCGCGAAAAGATAAAAACCGTGGTTTTTCGCGTCACTCTATTCCTGCTAGACTTTCAATGATGACATCTTTGAAATTAACAGTGTAAATAATTTTTAAAAAATCATATAGATACTTTCATGTTTTGACTATACATAAGTGAAAACAAAATTGCAATATAATAATAATAATTAATGTAGAATGACTTTATACATGACTATGCTATCTCTGGTAATAAACGTAGTGGAGAGCTATATTTTGGCTTAAACTGGTGGGAAAATTTCAAGAAATGCAATCGAATGATAATTAGGAATGACGAACTTGAAACCTATTAATTAATAATAAATAATCCTGGAAGACCGACGAATGGTAGTGTGGGTGTGGGGACATAGTGGGATACCATAGCTGAAGGGTCTGCTCATTGAAAAAAGGTAGCTACTGCACGAAAAGTTGCCGTTGGAAATCGAATTATATTTTTCCTCTTTTCAGAACTTGATGAATGAGCACATAAACCACTGGGAATTTGTCTGAAGCGCAATAAAGTAAGCTTACCAATACTTCTTTTTCATGAGAGAATGCGGTTCATAAACCAGCTTAAATTATTTAGCTTGCTGGAAATCATTAATGTGCGATACAATCAGTGCTTGACTAGTTTATATAATGTTTACAGATGTGTAATTCTCATTTCCGACACAAATCATACTTTCCAAATTGGGTGACTACTCGATGTATAATCATAATCTCATTTGCCTTATGCTTTAAAAGAGATACATTGTTTAAAGGGGGAAAAATCCTTTTCTACTTTGATAAAGTAGCATCGTAACTTTTGACCTATTAGAAAAAAGACAATTCTGAAACTGTCGCACAACGTTGTTAAAGCAAAAGTAATAATTATTTAATGAGTTTCAATTTTCATCAAATCTACAAAAGTTATTTCTAGAGGGTTACATTTCTATCTGGATATTATCAATGCATATTCAGGATATTTAGACTATAATACCAGTATTTTTTCAAGAAATTATTTTTTCAAGATAGCTGTCTGCTATCGAAATGTCGCTTGTAATATTTGTAGTAATATTTGCCAGCATATTTGGAGTATCATCACACCTTTGTTCATGAAAATGTACTTAAAAATATAGTTATATTATATTAATATATTTACCAATGAAATTGAGGACAGTTGCCAAGGAGAGGACAAGAGCATGGACAATTCTCATTCTTTATAATTGGTGCCAAAACTGAATTATGTATTCATGCAGCATTTGCCTAACAATGCAAGCGATGAAAATGATAGAACTTCATTTCAATATATAATACGTATATCCTATAGCCACAATTTGATGAATTATGGGCGTCAAGTTTTTTCTGCTGGGATATTTACATTACAATGCGATAGCAGGTAAATGATCAAATAAGAGATGCAATTCCAGACACATGTTTCGATGAAAGATAAGAGGTTGAGATAAATATTTAGATAACATATCTATTCATAATTTATAATATACCGAAAAATTCCATGAGAAAGATATGTAAAAATTTAAACCACAAAGAATTATACCACTCGGTTCTGGGATGAAGAAGTACGTAAAAAGTGTACGAGGCTGCAAAAGGGGCAGGGGGTTTAGATTCTTAGGGTAATCTAGAATTCCCATGTTGTTATTTTGAATAACGCTTTCGTTCTGCAACACTGATCTGACCCAGGCTGCTGACCATTCTAGCAAATACCTCAGGCAAAGAGCTTCACAAAGTCAGCATGTAAAGCTCTTCACGTGGGAATATTTATCACCACAATTTCCTTTCCTGGCATACCTCTTAAACTATGTAAACGTCCATACATTTCCTCATGCAAGCTCTTGTGTTTCTGTGGCTTTTTATATTTTTCGATTCAGGGACTCAGTCACACATCCCCACCATTATTTCCTCGGTTTCCATCTGGGTACGCTATTATTTACTTCACCAATCACTAACGTATAACAGTGTGCGTGCGAGTATAGAATTATATATTGGAATTTTATCTTTATTTCTTATATTTTTACTTCTGGGGATGGCTTCTACCGTGCCGATAACCTTCCTACCCTCGTTTATACGCCTGGCTATCTCTCCATCGATCCTTCGTCAGTAGTAAATAGTCTACGAAGATGCACGTACTTATCAACTTGTTCTAGCCTCCCATCATTTAAGGCAATGTTGCATACTGTTTTATAACCATTTCCTTCAAATACAATACATTTTGTTTTATTCACATTAATTTTAAGTCAGATGTTATTCATGCTAGTATTCAGTTTGCTCAATATTATCTGTAAGCTGTCGATTGACTCTCACATAGCAAGCAAATCATCTGCAAACGCTAACCCACGCACCTTCGCTGTCATGATATTTATCCATGAATACAATAAACAGTGAAGAGGACATAAAGCATCCTTGCCTAATACCTTGCTTCTTATCAAAACATTCGCTTAGCTGTTCATTTACCCTCACACTCGCTTCGCTACCTGCATATATTTCTTTTATTGCTTTTAGGAGCCATCCATTGATTTCGTTCTCTTTTAGGACTTTCCAAAGTTTACTTCTATCTACTCTATCAAACGCTTCTTCCAGGTCAACAAATATTTTGTTTGCGATACTTATTAAGCTCATACCTCTGTAATTATTGCAGTTGCTTACACGCCCCTTTCCTTTGTACATTGGGGCTATAATCCGCTTTTTTCAACATCTCAGCGTCCAAATCATCTACCCAGTAGCCTTGCGATTCTTTAAGTTCTTCATGATTTCTCTAACCTGAGAGACACTAATTCTTTCAACTGTGTTTCCCGACGTATCGTCTCTTATGTCGCAGTTGTGCTGTACCATATCGTCACCTCCTTACAATTTCTTGTAATGGTCCCTATAACCGTCTTTTACTTTGTCCGCATCATATACTGTTTCACCCTTACTGTTCCTAATTTCGACTTACTTTGTACTACTACTTTCTTTCTCCTTCTGCTTGTGCAGTTGCCAAAAAAATAATTTCTGACATCAGTCGAAAGCGTTCTGCATTTTCCTCCCTTCTTCTGATTTGCCTTATTCTTTGCTTTCCTTAACAAGTATTTTCACATTATATTATTATTCGATCTGCAAGTTCTATTCGTTTTTCTACTTCCTGTAAATGATATATCCTGATTCGCGTCTATTTAGTCTTTCTAGTTATCTTTCTTCTTCATCCATGACCATAGGTAATTTTTGAAACTAAGAGGTAAGGAGCCGTTAAACATTCAGAACCTCTCATCACCCAATAACAATAACAGATAGCAATAACAAAGTCAATTATACTGTGGCTAACGCCTCTGCACCAGGTGTACAAGTGGATAATTTTATGCCCAAACCAAATATTTGTAATAAACAAGCCCTTTTCCAAGGATAAGCTAACCAATCTGTCTCCGTTGCCATTTGTTTTTAGATCTCTAAAATTACCTACAACCCTTTCCGCAAACTTGGGTTGGACTCCAACCCATCCATTTATGTCTCTTAGTAGAATAACTATTCCCCCTTAATGCTCATGTAGGGATTAATGTCACCTAGAAAACTCACCTGAAAACATCAATTTCAAGTGCTAGCGCAACGAATGATTATCGGGGGGCATTTTTTTTAAATTAAGAAATAGTTTAATGATGTATTAACAGAGATGATGCTCGTGTGAAGCAGTGTGCTCAATTCAGGCAAAAAAAAAAGAACAGAAAACACGTCGGTTTTCCAAAATTGGTCGGTTTTAAAGAGACTAACAACGACGGCGCACAGTGGGAGAAATCGGAAATTTAATGTTCATAATCCACAATAGCCCACAGTTTTCGAACGATTTTGATGTTATTTTTTTCATAAATTCTGAAGATTAAATCCTTCAGAACGGCTTCAGGCCTGATATTTTAATTTCACTCTGTAGAATTTATTACTCAAACAAAGAGAACGTCAGAATTTGACATTTCACGAATATTATTTATTTTATCCGAATAATAGACTTAAGAGAAGTCGCTATTTGTCAGAATTATTGCAGATACACTTCAGGAATATAACTATTCAGTTTAAGATTTATGCCAATTGTTATAAACAATTTATATAGACAATGATTTTCATAAGGTGCTCAACCGCAATAAAAAACTTCATCTTGACTAAAAATGTCTAAATATCTCGTAGAAGTAGTATTTCGAGTAGAAAATAACCATTAGTTAACAATTATTTTCTGAAATAATTCTGATGGATAACGACTTCTCTTAAGTCTTTTCTTCGGAGAAAACAAATAATATTGGTAAAATCTCCAATTTTGACATTCTATTTGTTCAAATAATAAATTCTACACAGTTAAATTAAAAAATCGGGCCTGAAGTCATTCTGCAGAATTTAATCCTGAGCATCCTTTTTAACAGTAAATTCCCGATTCCTCGTTTTTGCAGTGGTCGGTCCAGAATTTACTCAAAACTTTGCCAGTTTTTTTCCCTGTACATTTTCAAAATTCCATTGATTCATTTGATTTCAATTCGTTTTGAAATTCAATTTCCGCTGAAATGAAAATAAAAAAGGGTAGACCTAGGAACAATATTTGACTCTATCTTAAGATCGATTATAAGGATTTTGTTAGATATCCAAAGACTTTTAAAGATTTAAAGAGATTTTTAAGAATTTTAACAAGATTAGAGATATTTTGTAGGACGTTTAATTATTACAAAGGATTTATGGTATTTCTAAATATTTTAAGCCAGTTTGAAAAATTTCAAAGAAGCTCAAGATATCATAAAAATTTAAAGGGCCTCAAAGGAGTTGGTGGTATTTCTAAATATTTTAAGATCAGTTTTAAAGGATTTCTCAAAGAATTTTAACAAGATTTAGGATATTTTGTAGGACCTCCAATTATTTCTATTATTGCTAATCTGCTGAAGAATGTTAAGAATATTACTGACATTTAAACAAAAAGTTATGAGATTTACTGTCAAACACTGTCCATCAACAACTCCAGTTATGTTAACTATAAGGGCTATGTTAATGAAAAACCGGCAGTGTTAAACCTAGATTTCGAGTAATCTTGAATTTTTTAATTGAATAATAAACCATTATTGCTGGTCTTGGATCCCAAATTTGAGAGCAGGAATGTGGAAGGTCTGCTATATTTCAAAATTCGAACTTTGATTACCTTTCTCTTTTTTTGGCTCGGACGACAGGCCGAAAGGTAAGAAATAGTAGAGCAAGAGGAAGAACAAGAGCCTGAGTAGAATGGGCAGGAATGGAGGGGAAAATAAAAAGGTACGTGAAACCATAACCTATCTGCTAACTACAAAAGGCAGTTAGGAAAACAAACCAGGCCACAGGTATTATCTCCGATATTCCCCTGAATCAGCAGGAGAAAGTAGTCATAACCATTCGGCTCGTTGTCAGAGTCCTTTGGAATAAGTCAAACAGAATTGAAAAATATTGATTGGGACTTGAGATACGTAAAACATTCCAACCCCCCCCCCCCCAGCACCACCGTACATGCCCTCGTTATCATTCCTTGACACTGAGCGCAATTTAATTTTTTGGTGGTGCGACAGAGCGCATTCGAAATCCTTCAGATTGAGCCAAAGAGGATCAAAAAATATTAATAAGGACTTGAGATACGTGAAGCATGTCATCACCCCCACCCCCCATTTTTTTGGCGCTTTCGTCATCAGCACTTGCCATTGAGCGCAATTAAATTTCTTGGTGGTGCAATGGAGCGCACTTGATGTCCTTCATAATGAGCCAGAGGGAATTAAAAAATATTAATTATGACTCAAGATACGTAAAGCTTGTCACTAGTCACCCCTCCCCCAACCTAAGTATATACGTTTAGACTCGACCATATTTAAAATGCACATTAACGTAAAGAATGTTCCGACGTTTAGACTCGGCCTCAAATAACAGTAATCTGTATGCAGATTACTGAAAGCTGTTTGAAATTAAAATTGTATGAAAGCAGATGTAGCTGTTTCAATATTTATTTTAATTTATGCTATAAATTATGTTTTATGGTACTTGAAGAATGATTGCGATCATAATGAACGCTAATTAAAATGTAATTAAACGAGATTATACCATTTTATCAAATCAAATATCAAATCACTTCACATTATATTTTTAACGACAATTTAGAACATTCAAATAGGTTACTTAAAGTTTTAGATATTTTGTTGGGGGTGATATTTATTTTTAAAATTGTAAAAAATACTTTATTATCTATCATTGGTTCGTAACCTCAAAGCCATACCCGCGCGCTAAAAACATGCCAAGATACTTGGGGAGTATATTCACAAGTTATTGATTTATGGAGGAAAAACAAGAATTATTTCACACTAAACCTAGGGTAGAGGCACCACGTGAAAATTGTCAACAGAACCTAAAAATTCGAATAAAGGGAAAAACGTAATATTGGATAACATAATTAAAATTAAATTTTTATTAAAGCCACTGCGTATTTTGATATTTGTAAACATTCTCAATAAATGTAATAGAGTTGAAGTTAATGTTACCCGACCAGCAATCGGAAGACCTGTGGTTTGATTCCCAGCGGAGCGAAGGATAAAGACCTTTTTTCAGAAAATAAAAAAATTTTAAGCTAAAAATTCAAACTCCCATCTAGTCTGAAAAGACGCTAAGAATTTCTGTTATTTGAGGAGTTACCTTAGATCGATATTGTGATTTCCAGTTTGACAGTTGTGAAAGATACTTGATCGATCGTTACTAACTCCAATGATAATACAGATTCCTTCTAATTTAACTTGCATTAAAACATAACACATTGCTATGAAAAGCGTATATCTGAAAAAAATATCTGCCTTCGGTCTCTCTAGTAGCTTAGTGGCAAGAACATCCAACCGGAAATCGGAAGACCTGTGGTTCGATTCCCAGCGGAGCGAAGGAGGAAGATCTTTTTCCAGAAAATAAAGAGTTAAAGTTGTTTTTCATTCATTTTGCCGATTTTGGAACCGAGATTTCCCTACAATTTTTCCAGTCGTCGGTTTCAGAATCGGTATAGTTAGAAGTTTGTCATAAGGACAACCCCGGGATTTCACCGGGAGCAGGTGCCATTTGACAAAATTGCACCCGCTCCATTTTCGCATTGTCCCCGCAAGTGCCTTAGCATTTCGTTGACACGCAGAAATGCTTTTCAGGCTATCAACCAGTGAAAGCTTGGCACCACCAAGAGTACCGATGATCAGGACGACTAGCTTAACAGAATATTCCAGGTATAGCCGTAGCAACTTCCTTATGAGGTCTTTATACCTCTCTTTCTTTTCATTCTGTGATGCTCTTGTCAGCTGTGCCGAAAATTTGATCACGAACATGTTTCGGTCCTCAAATTCAAGGCGAACTATATCAGGCCTCGAGTGAGCGACAGAAATGATTGTCGAGAATATGCAGTTACAGTATAATGTGGCACTTCTCATTTTGGACAATTGAATCTATTTCTCTAGAGGCGTTTGAATAAGTGGTCTCAGGGCTAATTTCGTAAGAGTACGTCGTTCTCCCATGAGTTGGACAACTAGATAGTACATGTCCTAGGTACTGGGGATGTACGTGACACGCTCTGCAGCTATCATCAGGAATGTCTTGGCGTAAAATGTGGCGACGGTATACTAAAGTTGAAATGACACCGTCTTGACACGCTAAAATAAAACTCTTCGTGCCCGACTTCAATCCGGGCGAATTGACGAAAGCAAACGTTATCTTATGTGACATCGAATGATCCTTTACATTTATGTAGAAGATGCCATGCATCCTCTTGTCGAGGAGCTCTTCACAGAAGTTGTTCTCCTGTGCTTTCTTGATTTGGGCCTTCAGAAGTGAGTACTCGAGCTGGATAATTTGTGATGCATTTGGCTCACCCCTAATATTAATTGCAAGGCCAAGTGTTGCAGCAGACTCCTCCGATTCCTTGTACAAAACCGCTCCGTTGCTCACTTCTTCCTGTTCCCTGGCCACCTTGACGGCGTGAGATGTAAAGTTGCAGAAAAAACGACTTAAGGTGCATGTTTTGTTCATCTGCATAACTGTTCGTGACCTGATGTCGAGGGATCTGAGCTCGTTCTCCGTCCATGGAACCACTACAAATGAATAGAGTACTACCGGGACGGCAAGCATGTTCGTTGTAGTTACTTTGTTCCTCGCCGACAGTTCGGAGGACCAAATCTGTCGGATAAGACGCTTGTATTAACATCGGACTGCATTTTTAATCGATATTGCGTCCTGGCTGCGGCTTTGCGGCACGCCCAGGTATGTATAGGTCTTTCCAACGCCAAGATGTCGTATAGCGCTTCTGTCGACGAGATCAGGGTCTTCGGGGATGACATTAAGTTTTGCTTACTTCAAATTGACCTTGGCGCATTTTTTCAACTCAAACTACATTCCAATCTCTCGAGTGTACTCTTCAACAATCTTTAGAGCTAGATTTAGTTGCTCTTTATTTTTAGCAAAGATCTTGAGATCATCCATGTAAAGTAAAAGTTAAATATTTTCGATTTTTTTTTGTCCTCCAGTTCTTGCCAAGCACATGCATATTGACCAAATGGATCGAGAATTAGACAGCATTTGCATGAGGTCTTTCAAGTTTTAGCCAAATTCCATTCGACGTAAGTTTAATCATTATAAATCACTCCGAAAGATATAACCTTTCAAATGTATTTGAAACGATTCGAATCATACGATACAATTTGGAATATTTCGCAGATTTTACATAATATTTACCTAATATTACATAATAAAATGTATGAAGATTAAAAATAATTCTAAGCCACGTAAGTATAAATTTTATTGTAAAAGTTTTATGAAAGTGGATCGAACTAACTTCATCTAAGAAATTTGAATTTAATAAAATGGTAGTTACAACATTCACTTGCAACAATAGTAAGATTGAAATGTTTACTAAATCGTTTGTTTCTTTACATTAATTGATACAGATTTTTGTATTAATCAAATACTTTTGCAGAAAAAACGATACCTTCAGATTTACTGTGAAGTTTTACGAAAAATTGCAATATTCCTATTGTTATACTTCACTTTTGTTGCATTTCTTTGTATTTTTCGAATAACTTGAAATATGCTTCAACCACATTATCATTTTTTTATTTTTGCTCTTTTAATTCTTCCTATCGTTCTTCTAGCACATTTTCAATCTCTCTCTGTATTTAATCTTTTCAAAATACATATTGTGTAAAATTTATATTTGCAAAGTTAATGATATCTAAATACAATTGTCCTGAAATGTAAATATCTCAGAAGGAAACGCTTATCGCCTCATATATATGAGATAACGACTAGAATAGAAATAACATGTGCGACATAATGTTATAAAGCACTAGTATATTCATTAGTTATACTGTTAAGAAAATTCTTTATTCATACATTAATCAGTTTTTCTTTTTAATTCAAAAAAATGAGGTCTGTACATGCTTTCTTCCTATTCTTGATGGCTGTCCTCGATTCTATGGGTGAATATAATAATAGGATATATCTTTAATTTTAAGTATATTTTTTTAAGCTATGTGCAGATCAGGAATCGTACGATAAAATGCCGAAGGGCAAAAATTCTTTGGAATTCAAGCACGAGTTCAGTCAAGCCCTCGCCCTTTTCAGTTGTGTGTGATAAAATGTGCCGGAAGATAAAATTTGAATCCGGCGTATCTTGCTGAAAGACTATCCTCGACCTATTTAAAATCTACTTATAGTATGTTGGAACATTAATAGCTAAAAGACAGAAAGATCAATTTGAATTAAAATTGAATGAGGGAAGAAATAAGGGTTTTTTTCCTTCGTGTGGAATTCTCACTATTATAATAAAGAGCAGAAAAGGTGTAACTGGAAATGATCAGTCATAATTCTCTCTATTGATTATATCATTGATGACAATCTGTGGGGCTGATATTGAATTAAATAATTTAAAAAAAGCATAGTCTATTGATGCTGTTTGTTGACAAAAAAATACGGGGGAACTTTCCGTTGAGTTTAGTTGCTCAACTAATTAAAATGATTTTCGCCTGACTTCTTTTGCTCAAACAAAAGTTAGTATGGTAATTCTTTCATTCGAAGTAAAAAAAAAAAGACATTAAAGTCTAGCATGGATAGAATATAGAATTTTTTCAATCCGGCATTTTGCAGGGTTAAAAAGAACTGAAAACTTGCTTTTTAGGGTTTCGTAGCCGCGGGAAGAAGGGGAAGTATTGGGAACTCCTAACTCACAAATCAGAGCTCACAACTCACAACACAGGACACTCAGAACGTGAGGGGAGCGAAGCAATGGAAGTTAGGGTAAATTTGGGGGAAAGTAGATGAGAAAGAAGTTGGGAAAGGGAGGGCAACCAAAGGTTGAAGTGCAGGAAGGGGAAGTAGAGGTGGAGGAGGGATGTAGGGGATGTTACGGGAAGTAGGGGTTAGAAAATATGGGAGAGGGAGGTTCGGAGGACTTCTTTACGTCATCGTAGTTGGGAATCGAAGTTGGGAAAGGGAGTACAACCAAAGGTTGAAGTGCAGGGAGGTGAAGTAGAGGTGGAGAAGGTATGTAGGGGATGTTACGGGAAGTAGGGGTTAGAAACTATTATATTGGAAATTACAACCAGATTCACAACTCGTAATGTAGCTCTCAACATCCTGCAGCATTTTTTTCCAATTTTATGATAAAAATGTTTGGGGTTTCTCTGTGAAAAGTTACAATATTGCCACAAAGGGTTCATGATATATCAACACACGACTATCACTCTAAAGGAGAATATAATTCTCTGTGTCTTGTTGCAGATCTGAGTTCACAGTTTGAGTGCTTACCTAATGGGGACCCTATTCCTGGTATTCCTCGCAACACAGCTTCTTATGCTTCTGACAGACATATTTCTCCTGAAAGGTCTGTTCCTCCCAGCAGACCTCATTCTCCTGTTAGGTCTCCTCCTCCTGCCGAGCCTCCTATTCGTATTAGAACCAGGTCTCCTCCTAGCCGGCGTTCTCCTCTCATCCTTGGATATCGACTTGATCAACTTAGATTTATTCGACTTATCCCCCGCACGAATCCGCGAAGGCTATTTGAAATTCGAAGATACACTTTTCCTGACAATACAGCAATTCAATTACGCGGAGTAGGAATATTTACCTTAAGGCCCATGCCAACCGGAGAACAAAATGTTTTAACAACCCCCACTGGAGACATTTTTGCAATATTCAACGGTAACAGACATCTTCGTGGATTATATACACCAAGACTTATTTCTGATAAACGGGTGAAAATAAACATGGAGAGCGGCGCGGTTGAAGATATGACACTAGAAGAAATCGAGGAGACTCCCCTAGGCAAACAAAATCCTGTCAAACAGAATTTTAGAATAGTAAATGTAAACGAGCTTCTTCCACATCATTAATTTAATATTTTTTTAAATGTAAGAGTAAAATGTAATATTGTTTTAGATCTGAAGTATGATCAAAATATTACAAGCAACTGGTAGTTGTATTAAAGAGCCAAATTGCTATGGTTCTGAGGGCTTGAATCTTTCGTCAATGTTAGAGTTTTCTCTTTCTCAAACAGATAAAAAAGTCGCTTCTTATTACCTCACGAAAATACTTTCAGATATGGACATAATTATAGTCTTATAATGTTATACCTATAATAATTTTCAAATACAGGGCAATCTACTCTACTGTAGACAGGAGAAGCTTCCTCAACGTTGAATAGCACCATTTTGTAACAATAAACAACATTTTCATATCAAATAAAATCTGTGTATTCAGTTGACTATTTCTCGAGGAAAAAATATCACGCCATAAAATGTGCGATCCATATATAATCGTTCCTGGCGTTACGTTTGGACATAATAGAACCCCTAGGATTGATTTCACCAACAGCGATTAAATGGGTAATCAAGTAATCATGATTATTTTCTACTCAATGATTAAACCGGTACTAATTTGCAATGCGTTCCGCCAGGTTCTGTCTTCAGATTTTAATCCCTGATCAGTTATCCATATACCAGGTTCGTAATATTCCGATTTTCTATGCATACGGCGATTCTGATTGGTCGACAAAGAAGGACTTTTGAGTAAAGGTGACAGCGATGGAGCTTTGTTTCTATGCACAAACTAAGTCAAGTGACATCCAGATTTCTTTTTTGTCAATCAGAGAAATAATTTTCCGTAGATGCAATAGATTGAAGTCATGTTTTAATTTCTTTCACTATTCACAAGATACTTCGTTATTTCCTCTGAGAGTGCCGCACTCTGTTGGGAGCCTTTTCTGAACAGCCGCTGTGACAGAAATGTTACTATACACTCAATACCCTATACCGTCCAAGCCTAATGATCATCATCATCTAATGATAATCATCATCTAATGATCATCACGTATAACGTGTCACATGTCACGTGTAACCGACGATATAATAAAGTTTTGTACCGCAATCACAACGGGGTTTGGTATTATCATTGTTTTTCCCATGAGCAGCTAGCGAAAGGGTTCGGCCGCCATCGCAGAGCCCTGTATGCAAGGGTACGACTATATACTCTGAAAGATCATCCGGTATCCCAGAGGCACCGGTTGAGACACCACTCCCTGGTATCATGCAGCCATTGGTATGGCTGATCACGCTTTGGCTTGGGGTTTTTTCCCTCGGGGTCATACCGTGACCATTTTCCGCAACGGCTTTTTTAATCTGTAGCCATTTTCAGCAGTAATCATCGGTAGAAGAACCCTCTATTCACAACTAGAGGACACGTCCGATAGTCTGGTCAAAAGCTTTTCGTCTCGGCTTATAAAGAAATTGGACGGGACGGGATAGCTCTCCGGCGGGAATTCGAACTCCGCTTTCCCGCGAGGTAGGCGGAGATACTCACCTTTGTAATGCTATACTACTATATGTAGCCCTAAATAATCTTGTATTTTTTGACTAAGCAATTAGTAGTTGTTCACTATCGAATTAGTAAATACCTCGACTAATCGAATTAGTGATTTTCTACTGATCTGTAATCTTTAATCTGTATAGTTGATTCAAAAAACATCAAACAATATTTCAATTTGATCGGTGTTGGTTATTAGCAGTGTTCTATTTTCAAATGTCACTCGTTTTTCATTTGTTCTTCATGAAGTTATGCACAAAAAAAATGAAAAATAGCTTGTAAAAATGAAATGACACCGTTATATCACCGAACCGCTTCATTAAAAAAAAAAGGTTCTAAGATGTAATTGAATTGATAATATAGGAATGTTGATAATATTGTAGAACGGTATCAGAATTATTAAAATCTCAATAAAATATGTTCAACTGACGGCATTAGCTGCGAGGTGAAGCTCGACTAAAAAAGAGTCCAGATATGCAGTTTTCCTCTCCTCTGGCTAAACGTTCAGGAAAAAGCGAGTTCTTCTAATGAAGTCGGATGCAGCTTCGCATCATCGCATTATACAGCAACTTGTCTGACAATAATCAATTGAAAATAAACAAGAAATCGCATTTCCCAGATGAAAACAAAAATCAAAAAACAATCTGCCATAATTAAAGATCTAAGGCCTTCAAAGGACGATTCCAAATGTCAAAAAGAAATTCACGATGATATTCTCAAATCCATGTATAATTTTCCACGATTCTCACATTTAGTTTTAACATTCTTTGTCATTTTGACAAACTTTCCATAGAAAAATAATATTACAAACGACAATAAGAAATTAACGTCCCAGCTGTTAATAAATGTCATGTATTTTATTAGCAAGTGTATAAAAAAAAACACGAAGAATTTTAATTTAATAAAATAACGCGATTGTGTAACATTTCTATCTTTATTTAAGCAATAAGAAGGCAGTATTGTGAAACTTCCAAATATAATACGTCACCTCAACCAAGGTAACGTATTTACAAGTATCGCTTTCAATCTGAAGAAAATATAACTATTTACACAATTAATACATTCTACCTTACTTTATTCTGTGCTTTTAAAAAACATCTCAGAATGTCAGAATAAGAAATTCTGGTTCAGAAATGCGATACATAGAAAAATATAGAATATTTAAAAATTCTAAAATGGCGTCCATATCATCAGTATCAAATAATTATCCTAATATACATCTATAAAAAAAGATAAGGCAATTAATTTCCCTCATTTTTATTAAATATTTATTTTAGAGAGAAGTCTCCAATATAAAATCATGAGATATTCTTAATCATCGCTTCAAAATACACTGGAACTTGAATTTATGAAAGATTTTGGTTATGGCCTTGGACAAAAAGCCAGGCACTCCGAACGTGAACATCAGATTCGCGATGACGATTTCTGTTGGATTTTGAGGTATAGCGCAACCTGATGCAACTATCGGCTGACAGTCCACTCCTCCTGTTGTTTGTCACGCTTGACTAAACACATCTTTCCCTCTCGGCCTCGCGGCTCCTCTCATCGCGACACCGCCGCGCAGCATCCATTCACGGAACGCACAAATTCAGTTTGCTGAAATCCAGATCCGAGTGTAAGTATAAGTAAGTAAGTATGCCAGTAAGCCATTTCCCTTTCAGGTTAGGCGTGACACTACCCGATTCGGGTAGTGTTTCTAGGTGGATAGTTTCTTGTAGTAAATAACTACCAGTGTGGGCTCACCAGACCCACGATGTGCCAACAGCACGCAGTATTCTCGAATGGTCACCCATCCAAGTACTAACCGCGCCCAACGATGTACATCAATATAATCGATATACGAGATTTTAAAATGTAAAAAACGTATGAACTTGTGTTTACAAAATTCCTGAACTTCAGTCCCACGCGAGAATTTGATTATTTTTAAAATTGCTCCGTTAGACTTTAGGCGAGCTGAAAATAGGTTAGCCTCAACCAAAAATTCCTTAATAGTAAACAGATACGTTTGAACGAATTTGTATGGATTTATTTTAAATTATTATGACGTATATTACGCGATTGCAAAATATTGTCGCATGATTATTTATTCACTGAAAAAAAGAGAAGCTCATAGTTATAGGTTTCACGGACATTTCAATTAGCATGAAGATAGAAAAACGCTACACTACGCATAAGAAAGTAGTAACTGTTTTTTATATATCAGATGGTATGTTGTTCACCAGGTCCAAATATAGAGTTGAAGATGTAAATAAGTAGAAACATGTTTATTACTAGTCAGTATTCAATATAATTAGTTTAAAACCTAGAGACTCTTAGTATAACTTGACGTTTTAACAGTTCGTCGACAGTCCTCATCAGAAGATATTACATTATAGGACAATAGGCAAACCTGCCCAGTAAAAAAAAAACTAATTGGGACGAATTGAAAAGAATTCGCCAGGAGCCCCCGTGAATCTTGCTTTGCGACAATCTCGAATTGGAGATGGTGATGAATTCGTGTAAATTCGTGAAAAGTAATCAAGTCTTCAAATATCCTATTCGCCCGAATTCAGCGAAAATTTTTTAGGGGATTCATTTGAATGCGTCAGCACAAATTATTTTCAGTGTCCGCCAATTCATTTTAATTCGCGAGACTTTAAGCCAAGCACCAATTCGCAAGAATTCGCCAGCGCGAATTGAGTTGAAACTGGCCTATTCAATCGAATTCGTAAGCTATAACCAACGCGCTCGGCATAAAGGATCCGTTGTAAATAAATATCAATGAATCCCGTAGCTCAGTGGTCGCCCTCTGGACTTCATACACTTGAGATCGCTGGTTCGAGTCTCAAGGTATGCAGTTTTTATTTTTCGAAATGACCTCGACCACGAATTAAGGTGAATTGACACGCATTCCATTCGCTCTGGCCCAATTCGTTTCAACGAATCAGAAAGCAGAATTCGGGCGAATTTGAACATGCTAATTCACCGCAATTCTCCCGAATTAGTTTTTTTTTTACTTGGTGGTTATCCTTTAAGTGTAAGAATATGTAAAAAGTTTGTATAAATTAAGAATTGTGACTCCGTCTGCTGGACGGAATTAGTTGTAAATTTGAAATTGTTGTAGACATACAACGTCAAGTTATACTGAGAGTCTCTCAGTTTTAAACTAATTGTATTAAAATACTGAACAGTAATCAACACATGAGGGCCTCACTCTCAGTGCGTTAGTTTCGTCAGGTTGCATACGCCGTTATTATGCGTCCAAATCCAACAGAAATGGTTCATACGGCCCTGCCTGTTTACGTCTGGATTCCCCCGGTTTACCCTGAAGGCCACTGTGAGCCATGCCTAAAACCGTGCTTATATCGGGATTAGAGTATAATTTCAGATCCTGGTGGAAATATTATTGTCCCAATGAAGCGCTATAAATTACAATAAATTTGTGAGCTACAGGTGAAAGGGACTAAGTCTAACTCAGTACAACTCAACTCTGAGTCGAAATAATTGAACAATTTTATTGGATCACGGTTCGATACAGACCTCAGGTCTCAGGTAGATCTCACTCTAAAATGTGCCAAAGTCAAATTTAGAGCAATTCGCTACATTTCGGCCAATCCTGGCAGATGATTGCCCTTGATCATCTCGGTAAATTAGTGTAGAAGCAAAGTCTGTCCGTCTCACGGTTCCATACGATCAGAGTTGTACACACTCGAAAATGGTTTTTGGGATATCTGGAATCCATCTATATCACCTCTTAGATAGTGAACATTACGTAGGACTTTCTTTATGTTGTATGGATACCTTTTCAGATTTGAGGTTCGAGATATGAGGTTGATGGTAATTGATTTAAATTTTTCTTCAAGTAGCTACTGAGAACCTTTTTGTCTAAATAGGTACTCATATTTATTATTTGTTCCTAACTAAGAAGAAGATAGATATTAACAGTAATAAATTATTTAAACAAGTATGTTATTTCCACCTCAGTATACCGCAGACCCTTTTTACGTCGAAAATTTCCCAGCTATAAGTGCAGAGCGTGACATAAACATTCGGAGTACCTAGGGAACGACGTATCTATAGAGGCACTCGAGGCCTGACATTGTTCTTCACTTTGAGAAACCAACTATGTTCGTGCTCGACTTCTCGACTACAGCCGAGAACGCCATCACAGTCAACAAGAAGGAAACGAAGAAGAGGTATCGATACCTTATAAGGGAGCGTCGACGACTGTGCCGAAAATTTCCAGTAAAAATGATTGTCTTTGTGATCTGTGCTTTCGTAGGTGAGAAGCCGTCGCTAGTTCGTCATTTCGAAACCATTCCGGCGAGCTGAAAAGATGCCGACGAATTTGCAAGATGGATGTAGAGAGCTGTAACTCTTGGGTCGATCCCTGTCCTCAAGTTGCACGAGGGTTTTACCGACCTGTCATTGTGATTTCGTGATACCCATGTTTGGTGGTACCCATGCTGTCAGTCATCTCATGGTATGATTTACCGCGATTCTACTGGGACCCAGTGTGATAACGTAATTTACGAGAAAGTAGGAGCCAGTATGGGCTATTTTTGGACCGAAAATAAGAACGTAATGTAGACAATTTTTTTATTCCGCACCCAAGATTTATTGAGTTTCCTCCTTGAAAGTGAAAATTGTGTAAGGGAAAAAAACTCTAAACTCATTTTTGGTATTGCAAATATATTTAATTTATTTTAAACTTATGTTGTCAGAAAAGATACAACTTCTAAGTTATCATGTAAATATCGTACCATGATTATCACTTATAACAAAACACGATGATACCCAGACGTGAATTCGAGAAAAGACTGATGAACGATGCAAAATTGATGATTGATAATTATATATGCATATAACTTAACACTTTTCTAGTAAATAAATTAGGTCTGTATAGAATAACTACATGTTTTTGTCGCATCGCGTAAATGTTGCCTCTACTTTGGCCAGTTTAACTTACTTTTATTTTAGATTTAAACGTTGCTGTCAGGAGTTCAACAATTCTTAGCTCCAGCCATCAGTTCCACAGGTTTTAAAAATCAATCAATCAATTAGAGCTTGCTGATGCAGAAGCTGAAGCAGAACTTTTTGCTTCGGCGTTGCCTCCATAGCTCTTAGCTGATGAATTACTGGAAGCATCAGCC
>CAKNYM010051981.1:272293-293892 GCA_932195095.1 Andricus curvator
TAGCATTAGCATTGGCATTAGTGTTGGAACCGCCAAAGCCTCCTTGGCTCCCACCACTTTTTATATCAACGTTGCCACCATTGCCCCCAACTGACGCATTACTGGAAGCACCAGCCTCAGCATTAGCTCCTGCATTTCCCAGTCCAGAAGAAGAACCTGAAGTATTTGCGTTTGCATTCGCTGATGTCTGAGCACTAGAGCCAGCGTTAGAATTGGCATTAATATTTGCATTAGAGTTGACACCTCCAGATCCTACTTGGTTTCCGCCAGATCTACCTTGCCCAACATTCGAAGCTCCTGTATTTGCACTGGCATCGGCTCTAGCGTTGGCACCTGCTGAACCACCGGCTCCAAGTGATCCTCCACCGATAGAAATACTTGGTGCGACGACTATAGAAGGTGATATGGTTACTTGCTGATCACTTAGTTGGTTACCACCTACAAGTCCTCCTTGAGTTTGAGCATTGGCGTTGGCATTGGCATTAGCTTTAGAATTTGATCCACTAATTTCGGACTGAACCGGTTGTTGCACCCCGTAACCTCCTTGGTTCCCTGCATATGCTCTTTGATTGTAACCTAAAGATCCTGCATAAGCATTGGCAACCCCTTGTTGCACCCCGTAACCTCCTTGGTACCCTGCATATTGTCTTTGATTGTAACCTAAAGATCCTGCATAAGCATTGGCAACCCCTTGTTGCACCCCGTAACCTCCTTGGTACCCTGCATATTGTCTTTGATTGTAACCTAAAGATCCTCCATAAGCATTGGCATTTGCGTTTGCATTAGAGTATCCATTTCCGTTGACGTAGCGATTCTGTGTGAAGCCACCTATATAAAAGCAAATTTTATTGAATTGCATTTATTGCTTCGTCTAAATAAGAACTTCTTAAACAATGCAGTATGAATATAATTGATCCAAATTTGCAATCACTATACGTAGTACTAGTTCGGTACAAGTGAAAGGCTCCTTTTGAAGGTACAATTGATTATCAAGTTCTGATATTTATAAAATTCTTTGTTATTTTTTAATCTCAGTTCGTCTTCAGTCTTAGTTTGTCCGCATTTTCAAAAAACAGCTAAAAAGCAATTTGGTAAATTTGGCAAATTATTATTTGGCAATTATTTCCAGCTCACTTTTTCTTCTACCTAACTTTAAAGAGTGTGAAAAATCTATTTTAAAAAAAGAAAAGAATTTTTAAAGTAAGATTTTTTTCAAAAAATCAATTTTAATCTTGATTTTCAAAAAAAAATCATAAGTGAAAAAAAATTGTTGAGATGGTCGTAAAGTACATAAAAAAATCTTCCCAAAACACTCTTATAAAATTCCAATCGGATCATCCTAAAAGAAGTTACACTAACGTGCACCTCAAAAGTGAAAACTTCAGGCCTCTGTATATTGAGAACCGGTTAAAAAATGGACCTATGGTTTACTGAATTTATATAGGTCCACTAGGACTATGATTCAGCCAAGTTCTAATCCTTAAAAAACCAAGAATTTCAGGTGGGAACACTTGACGTATTCTGCCCTATATAAACAATAAGGTCTTACCCACGCCTTCAAACGCAAAACTAACTGCCTTGGAGGTGCAAACTCTTATGCATTGTGCAGCTGTAGCAAACTTCGGAATGTTGGGCCTACAAATGCAGTATTTTCCCTAGGAACGGAACGAGATCCACTATGGAAAATCACGTTGTATATGGATGTCAGCAATGCAGAGGCTCAAACTTCCTACTACCAGACTGAGTCTAAAGCAAAACAACGAGCAAGACATAAAAGTTCCTTAATTAAAAAACATGTCTGGCTACACTAGTCGGGTATTTGGGGGAAAACAAACAGAAGCAACTTTTAACTTTACGTGGTTCCAACTAGAGAAAGAAAGAGCAAGAAATAATTATGTAATGAAGCCTACTAACATCACAGACTCAGACGTTCAGCATGGATAGTTCTAACGCAACATGGAGGGGGTAGTGGCGTTGTAGATGTCAAGCAACTGAGTGAGTTACAAGTTATAATGTTGAGAGACTATTCGAACACCAAGCGAGATATTGTGCTTTACAACACCATTCACGGCGAGCACCCGAAAACGTTAGATCAATATGAAGTGGACAGCCAGGCATCCAATATTTGGCTGAGTAAGGCCGTCCTGTTTTCAGAAACCTAAAGATTAATTGCGATTTACGAAATGTTAGCGACGCCAGAAATAATAGCAAGCACGTATTACATCAAGACATTTTTGACAGATGCCGATTAGATGGAGATACCAACGAATCCCACTTGCCCTAAACCTAGGACTCCTGAAAGAATGGATGCCTCTCTGTAGATAAATTCCAGTGCCCATTTCAGAAAACAAAGATTAAAATTATATTAGGACGTTACTATCCAGGCGAATAATTAAATCCGAGCCCATCGACCCGACATCGTAATGCGAAAGAAAAAACGCGGAAGAGTCTCTTTTATCGTCATTGGAATTTGCAGGCAACCTACATAAGCAAGATCCACAAATATAGCGATATAAGGTATGAAGCAAAGACAATATGTAGGAATGTGAAACATGCATCTATGCATCCTATTGTGATTTCAGCTATAGGCAGTGTGCACGCAAGATGGATTTAACATCTCGAACAGCTAGGAGTCAGTAGGGTACTGGCAATAATTCAAAAAGCGATTTTTAGTCGGCGTCTAAAACCATACGGAGTGATAGATGGTCGCTCTAAAATTGCATCCAGAGGCAACTGCTGTCACCTTCAACGCTCTCGGTCGCTGCTTAAGGACTGGTGACGAAAAAACCAAGGTTCTAGTGGTTCGGATTCTACCTCAAGCTGTAGGTATCCCAACCATTCAATTGGCTGCAACCCAGTCCGTGGATGATGGGGTAAAGAAACATCTTCTAATTACATATGTTGACGAGAAATTGTAAATTTATATCTTTATAACATAAATAATTAGTGAAATAGGCATTCCTTTACTTAATCAAAAGTGAATAAATCCATTTTCATCTATTTGACAGCTTGACTGATAATAATAGCCAATTTAAAATTTTCTTTTGATCGTTGAATTTCAAGCTACAATACGAAGTGTGATTGGACAGTTTTAATATAGTAATGATCACTGATCAATAGCGCTATCTTTGTTCAGTTTCAATTCAATTCATCATCTCAGCAGGTTTATTACACTCTTAGAAAAAGGTCAAAACTATTGTTTCCAGAACTACAACTAGAACTACGAACTGTATTGATGATACGATAAAGGTTTAGAACCCTCATCTTGTAGTCGAGTCGGCCTTTTCTCTTGAATATTGTGGTTATTGAGGAAGAGAGGGTAGAGACGGCAAAGCTGCAACATATTTTGATTTTTGAGGAGGCGAAGCTGGAGGTTCAGGAGCTGGAAAATATTGTAGTTGTTGACGCGGAGAAGGAGGTGAATAATGAACATGAGTTCTATATTCTTCCTGAGGAGAAGTTGGATAGTGATCGTGATGTTGATAATAAGGATGTCGATGATATTGATCGCCAGGAAATCTATTACTAGGATATCTGTCACCAGGATATCGATCCTCATGATAGCAACGGTCAGGTAATTGGGTTTGGAATCCTCTTTCATGATAATCCTAATCAAATCAGCAAGTAATTAATTTTTAGTATAACTCGGAACATTTATTTCTTTAAGAGGTGCATTATTTCCTCCATCAACAATACCTGTACTTATTGCATTTGCATTCGCATTTGACCCAGATACTGATTCAGTATTCCCACTTGAGCGTCCTTTACTATAGGTTACTGTAACTCTAGGGGAACCGTTTCCAGTTCCAGAATATCCAGATCATGATCAACTAGTTTTTTCACTGAAGGGGAATTAGGTATCTGTAAGATCCTCCAGAACCTGCTGATAGATGGGATTAGGTCTAAAGAGGAATCGTTTTTTATAGACCAGTATTGGAATTTGAAGTGGACTTAATATTAAAATTGGCGCTAGATCCTTGTGAAATGATATATTTCCCATATTATGAAGGATTTTGGGCAACTAGCTGATATTTTCCTCCAGCATTCGTATTCATATCAGCATTAGCACTAGATATTGCATTACTATTGGCAGCAGCTTCTTGTGGAGTACTATATTCGGGAGGATTTCGGACAACTCTGTACTGTACTGCAGTATTTGAATTTACATTAGTACGTGCAACAGAATTGGCAGTAGAATTGACATTGGAGCCTTGGGTACAATATTGTGTAGGACTTTAGTGTGCTGGTTGATATTGTCCTCCAATATTCACATTCGCATTGGCATCATAACAAACACTGGCTACGGCATAACTATTGGCAACTGGTTAGTATTCTCTACTAAGATTCGCTATCACACCCGAGTTAGCATTGGCATTTGGAGCAGCAGTAACTGTAGAAGACGCACCATATCCAGCTGAACCGCCATTTCCACTATATACACCAAACCCACCATATTTGGTCGTTTGAACTTGATATTGTAATCCCTAATCAGTTAATTGTTGAATCGTCCACCCTCTAGATCCTGCACTATAGTGATCTCCCGGTGAAATATAATATTCTGCAAAACGCACTACAATATTCTCTATCCAAACATTTCTTACTCCTTCTTTTATACAACACCAGACTAAGTAGCAAGTACATGATCACTACCTGATTTGTTTTCTAATTCCTGATTATTGGTCACTAAATGAATTGCGGTGCGAAAAGTGCAAACAGGAAGAGACGAGTAAAACTATTTTTAATCTCTGATAAGATTTGTAATTTCTTATTTGTAATTGAATTTTTGATTACCTTGAGCTTCTGCATTGGCGGAAGCTTGAGCGTTGGAATTTCCCCAGCCGTAACCACCTGCACCTCTGTAACCTCCCTGATACCCAGTCTGGGCATTTACATTTGCTGATCCTCCAGCTCCAGCTTCAGAATCTGCTGCGGCGGATGATAAACCGGCACTGAAACCAATGGGTCCAAGGTTGAAGCTGGCTCCCAAACTTTTGGATGCAGCTGAATTGTGCCAACCCCCAAGAAGTTCTTGGTGACGTTCCGCACGATCCTCTAGGTGTTCTCGATGACGTTCCATAATATCCTGTCGGATTGCTTGATGACGTTCTCTAATATCCTCTCGGATTGCTCGATGAATTTGCATTTTTTCATTTATGATGTCTCCCAAGATACCTAATATTATAGAAAGGGGCTTTTTAATTCTGAATGAAAAGTTTGAATAAAATTGGGAACATTTGATATTCATTATTAATTATCAATTATACTTTATGCTAACATTATCTATGGTACGTCAAGTATTAAATCATCAAAAGACAAAGAGTCCACCGAAAAAAGGATAAAGCATAGATGCGCTAATGCATTCTACACTTCAAAAATATTATTCATCATTCATAAATTTATAATTTACTTTTTCGTTAAGAATATTTTGTCCAAAAAGCCATATGCATTCGCATCTAGACACTGTCCTCACAGCAATAGGATATACCGGGATATTCCATTAGATTCCACGTATCTCCCAGGTTTTTCCCAGGGATAACCCGTCGGATATCCTGCAAGGCGGAAATTGAAATATACCAGGGATATCTCTAGGATATCTGGATGACTATGAGATGTTTCCGGGAAATCTAAATGTCCCAAGTAGGATATGTAAAAATCGCAATATCCTACTTGGGAAATTTACTATCAAAGAAACGTCCCGTAGACATCCCGGATATCCTGGGGCATACCTGGGATATTCCAATTTCCTCTTTGCAGGATATCCGACGGGTTATCCCTGGGATATCTCTGGGACAACCTGGGAAATAAATGGGATTGAATAGAATATCCTGGTATATCCTATTGATGTGAGGGTTGTTAACACGTACCAACTCGCTGGAAGGCATCATGGACTGTAGCATCATAAAATGTTGAATTGCAAACTCGGAAAGCATTATTGAAAAGGAAAAAGTAAGATTTGCTAGAGAGATAAGTTTTGAACAATAGTCGAAAACCTACTGTACCTACTGTTGGTCAAAACTTACCTTTCTGTCAAATCTTTTGTTTCCTCTTTAATAATGCTATCCAACTTTGCAGTTCATCTTTTTTATTAAGATACAGCCTACGTTTTACAATGTTCTGCAATTTTAATTGGTGCCGCTGTACCAAAACTAGTAGACCTTTTATCAAATCTGATTGGCTCGATTGGGCGCGATTTTCAAATTACAATTTTAATTGCAAGAGGATTTACGACAGAAGAGAGACAACACCAGCAATCATTGGTGGGGGAAACATGTCTCAACTCTCCCTAGAGGATCTCTAAGGTATATAGTATCTTTGTTCTAACGATTTAAAACTTTGAATTATTAATAAAAATATTACAAATAAATTATGCTGCAAATTACCAGATCCAATTTTTTTCTTATGGAAAAAAAATGTTTCACCGTTGGCTCAAATGATTCGATTAATTTCATCATTTTTGTTCCACTAATGTGTACTTATATTTTTCTCGTTTTAAAAAATTGATATTTTCTGGAGTTTTAAATTTCATCTCATCCCTTAATTTTTTTTAATGTTTGCAAAGCATAATTCAATTCTTCGTCGCATAATTTCGCAAAATAAACAGTTTTTCAGCACATAGTAATAAAGTTTTAGAATTAAAATTCTTAATTTGGAAATTGTGCATGATTCATAAAATAGAGCGTTGAAGGGTATAGCCGAATAAGCATGTCAAATCGGCAAATTTCATTTTTTTTTTTGAAGTTATGGAGGGGAAAGAAAAATAAAAAAGTGGTTTTTCTTGAAAATCGTCTAAATGATTTTTACAAATAGAATATATGTTGTGGAGACTGATAAGACAATTGACCAAAAAATTCAAAAGAATTTTATGGCTCAAATAGGAGGTAAATTTTTTTTTTTTTTTTTAATATTTAGAGATTTTTTTTTTGGTGTTTTTTTTTAACTTGCGTTTTGGACTTGAAGTTTTTGGTAAATTATCTTATTAGTCTCCACAACAAACATTTTGTTCATAAAAATCAATCAGGCAGTTTTCAAGATAAATAACTGTCTTATTTTTCTTTCCCCCTCCATAACTTCCAAAAAAAATTCGAATTTATAATTATTTTTCGAAAATATAAAATATTTTGAAATGATTCTGTTCTTAACATTTTGCTACAACACTATAATTTGTAAAATTTTTCATATTTTCAAAGAGATCATAAAAATAAAATTGAAGAAGAAAACTTAGAATATCTTAATTTACGAAGTCAGATTAAACAAAATTTAATTAACAGCAACAAACAAATTACAGCTCCCAAAAATAAGATCTCTCGTAAAATTTAGAATAATTTCAAAGTTTATTTAGAAGTTTTAAAAATACTCGAAAGTTAATTAAATCTTGAGACGATTCAAATAAAATTAAAACGAAATGTAGATTTAGAACAATTTTATAAAAAAAGCTTTTTAAAAATTTTGATAGGTATTAAGAGACATGATACGGATTCAATTCCTTTTTATTCCATTCGAATAGTACAATGTTTTGAGAATATTTTCAAAATAAAATAATTACTGTTATTCAAATATTTTATACATTTTATGTAAAAAATCGATTTTTTAGTAATTAGCCACACCTACAGCCTATACTTTAGAGCCTATTAGTACCAAATTTCAAAAATAAGTTTTTTCAATGAAATTCTAGATTCAAGTTTTAGAAACTTTTGGTTCAATAATTTTTCGTTACTTTGTACATTGCAAAAAATGGTGATTTATTAGTAATTAGCCACCGTAACAATTCACGCTTTTGAACCAATTTTTACCAAATTATTCAAAACCAGTATTTTATAAAATACAAATTTTGATCATTAAAAAAATTAACTTTAAGTGTAAATAGTTTATTTATTCTGTTCTCAGTTGTTTTGGTTTTGACCTCAATTATCAAATTGAAAAAAAACAGATTTTCAACAAAATAGTTGAATTTTCAGTCAACACAGAGTAATTTTCATCTAGACATTTGAATTTTTGACGAATAAAGATTAAATTTCTACCGAAAGGGATGAATTTTTATATCAAAAGACAAATTTTTCACAAAATAGTGCAAATTTTAACCAAAGAGGGAAAAAAGATTTCAACCAAACTATAAACTGAAAGGAAATATAATTTTTAATACAAATGAAAATTTCGAATAACTATTTATTTTCTTAATCTATTTGCCTTTGAGCTCACCATTTTTGAAGAAATTATAAAATATTTGATCAATTTTATTAAATCTTTAAAATTTTTTAAATATATTTAATCACTTCAAAACTTGTACAATTCCTAAATATCTTTCAATCTGATTCGAATTTTTGCCAGGAATCTTAAGAACACTTTTTCATCTTCTGGAAACCTTTCAAAACTTTTAAAATATTTCCAAATATTCTCATCAAATTAATTTTTTTAAATAAAAAGTCATTTCGAATTTTCCCGGGAATCTTAACAAAATTTTGTTGTTCTTTTGGAACCTTCCAAATTCTTAAAAAGCTTATGAAATCTTATACATTATTTTTCGAAATTTCAGGAAATCATACGTAGTATTTTGAAATCTTTTCCAATAACCTCTTAAAATCTATTTCTCAAAAAAATCATGTTCAAGTTTTCCTTGTACCGAATTTCTTCCAAATCCAGAAAAGTGAGGAAAAATTAGGAAAGGTTTAAAATTAACAATATGGCGGCGGTTTTTCTGAAAAAATTAAAAGTAGATTTTCTCAAAAATACCCACCCTTATATTATTTGCGAATTTTTTTTTTTTTTTTTTTTAATTTGTGCTTCGATAAGGAAGATATCTTGTAAGTTTTATGCTGGCTAAATAACTTTTATAGCTAGGATCATTTTTTTTCTTACAATCTAATTTTCTACTTTTTCTCGCAAATAATTACAGATACGAAGAATTGTTAAGATAAAAGTTTGCATGTATAAGAAATTTCTACTGAAAATGCCTCTGCGACATCTTTTATCGTTTACGAGAAAAATTCAAAAATTACATTCTTAGGGGAAAAAAATTCTCCTAGGAAAATTTAAACATGATTTTTTTTTAATGGACTTTAAGAGAAAATCGAAAAAGATTTCAAAACACTACAAATGATTTCCTAAAATTTCGAAATATTTAGGAATTTTAAAAGTTTTGAAGAGATTAAATATATTTAAAAACTTTGAAAGATTTCCTAAAATTGATAAAATATTTTTGAATTTCTTAAAAAATTGTAAGCTCAAGAGCGAATAGATTTAAAAAATAAATACTTATTCGAAATTTTTATTTTGTTTCAAAAATTATTTTTCCTTTCAGTTTATAGTTTGGTTGAAATCGGTTTTTTGACAATTCAACTATTTTGCTGAAAATCTGTCTTTCTTGGATGAATTTAATTGTGTTTATTTGAAATAATAGTAATTATTTTATTTTAAAAATATTCTCAAAACATTGTACTATTTGAATGGAATAGAAAGGAATTTCATTCGTATAATTTCTAAATAAAATCTTTTAAAGTTGAATAATTTGTAACTGAAAATATTAAAATCAAAAGCTCTCAAAATTGAAAAATTTCAGACTTAAATTTTTTTAATTGGGCAATTTTATCAGAAAGGAGTTGAATTTCTATCATTTTTAATTTAAAGCGCTCAAAATTGAATAATTTTATTTTGAATTGAAAAATCTCGCAACTGTATGAATTCAGATTGATATTTGAAAAATATTATAATTAATTATCTTTTCTTTCAAATTACAATTTGTTTCAAATTCTTTTTCTTTCTTTGGTGAAAAATTACACTATTTTGTGAAAAAAATTTCATTTGTTTTGATAATTTATCCCTTTCGCTTGGCTTTTCATCTCTTCAGGTTAAAAATTCAACTGTTTGAATGAAAATTACTCTGTTTTGATTGAGAATTCAACTACTTTGTTAAAAATCTCTCTTTTTTGGATGAACTTAATTGTTTTTTATTTAAAATCATAAACAAATTCAATGTTTGGCTATTTTTCAGTGAATAGGCTCAATTTTTTTCACGAAATCAAGAAAAATGTTTTTCCGATCACTGTTTGATATGATACTTTGCAAATTTATATGAATTATTAAATATTTAAATAATTTTCATAAACAAATTCAGAGTTTGGCTATTTAAAAAAAGGCTTAATTTTCTATAGAATTGGCTAAGAATGTGTTTCTAATAACTCTTAGCTATGATGGTTTCAAAATTCACAACAATTAATAATAATTCAAACAATTTTCATAAACAAATTCACAGTTTGGCTATTTTTCAGCGAAGAGGATCAATTTTTTCACGGAATCAAGACACATGTTTTTCCGATGACTCTTTGATATGATACTTTCGCAAATTTATAAGAATTATTATTTATTTAAATAATTTTCATAAAGAAATTCAGAGTTTGGCTATTTAAGAAAAAGGCTCAATTTTCTACAGAATTGGCTAAGAATGTTTTTCCAATAACTTTGTGCTATGATAGTTTCAAAATTGAAAACAATTAATGATAATTCAAACAATTTTCATAAACAAATTCAAAGTTTGGCTATTTTTCAACGAATAGGCTCAATTTTTTTCACGAAATCAAGAAAAATGTTTTTCCGATGGCTCTTCGATATGATACTTTGCAAATTTTTAAGAATTATTATTCATTTGAATAATTGTCATAAACAAATTCAGAGTTCGGCCATTTAAAAAAAAGGCTCAATTTTCTACGGAGTTAGCTAAGAATGTGTTCTCAATAACTCTTTGCTATGAGAGTTTCAAAATTGACAACAATTAATAATAATTCAAACAATTTTCATAAACAAATTCACAGTATGGCTATTTTTCAACGAATAGGCTCAATTTTTTCACGGAATCAAGAAAAATGTTTTTCCGATAACTCTTTGATAAGAATTATTATTTATTTAAATAATTTTCATGAAGAAATTCAGACTTTGGCTGTTTGAAAAAAGGCTCAATTTTCTACAGAATTGGCTAAGAATGTGTTTCCAATAACTCTTTGCTATGATAGTTTCAAAATTGGCAACAATTAATAATAATTCAAACAATTTTCATAAACAAATTTAAAGTTTGGCTATTTTTCAACGAAAAGGCTCAATTTTTTCACGCAAATAAGAAAAATGTTTTTCCGATGACTCCTTTATATGATACTTTCGCAAATTTATAAGAATTATTATTTATTTAAATAATTTTCATAAACAAATTCAAAGTTTGGCTATTTTTCAACGAATAGGCTCAATTTTTTGACGGAATCAAGAAAAATGTTTTTCCGATGACTCTTTGATATGATAGTTTCAAAATTTACAACAATTAATAATAATTTAAAAAATTTTCATAAACTAATTCACAGTTTGGCTATTTTTGAACTAATAGGCTCATTTTTTAATGAACCATCTAAGAATTTCTATGAGAATACTCTTCACTATGATACTTTGCAAATTGCAAACAAATGTTGATTATTTAAACAATATTCATAGAAAATTTTTTGAGAAAATTGAGGTCAATGTATAAAAAAGCGCGTTTTTTTCCATTTATGAGAATTTATAGCGGCTGAACCCGATGTGCTAGAAACATTGAAAATATCTGAAAGTAGGGCTTAGACTTTGTATATTCAAGTGCAATGTCAGCATGGAGCGCGTGCACCACTACAAAGAATCGCTGATAGTGCTTCAACGGCACATGTGAAAATTTTTTCATAGAGTGCACTCGAAAAAAAAGTCTGAGATATTTTCGATTTTTAGTCGAGTTCAGCCGCTTTAAATTCTCAAAAATCGCCAAAAACCCGTTTTTTGACACTTTCACCTCGAAAACCAAAACCAAAAAATTTACCGAAAGGCCTACACAATTCCCATTCACAAAATTGAAATCAATGTTATGTATTAAATTTTTTTCGACATTTCTTGTTGATAATTTTTTTTTTTTAAATTAACTTGTTTTTTGAAGTTTGGATTGGACGTATCTGAAATTTTCAGAAAACTTTTTGAATTTTCTAAATAATCTCAAAAAAAGTATATTTATAGAACTTTAACACCGAATAAACTAATAGACTAAAAGCAAAGTTATTAACAAAATTTATTTTGTATTAAAATTAATTGTTCCCCTCAAAGAAAATTACCTGTGTGCTCGATGATGCTACTAAGTATAGAAAATTAATTATAAGTATAAAAAAATTAAAAACAATTTAAATTAAACATAAAACCTTAAAATTCTGGAAGTTCTATTTTGCTCTAAAACTTGCTTTTCATATTTAAAATTTCACACTTGAAAGTAAATTAAATTAAAAACGAAAATAAAATGTAATACACTACCATTTCCAACGGCGTCTTTCACCAGATGCAAAATGCACAATAATATCAAGGACTCGACCAATGCCATGATTTTCACAAAATATTAGAAAATATCTATTGCCTCCGTTTCCTTCTGATAAGTCTATGTCTGATCGGAGAGTCACAGGGAACTGATGCTCTCAGGTCTGATCAACATCTTATATAGGATTCTGACGAATGACACACTAAACGGAAAAGTAATGAACACCTGCTTTTTTTCCTAACCGATAAGCATTTTTCAAATTATAATTGAGATTTTTATTTCACTTTAATCCACAAGTAGATTAAATAAATTTTGATTTTTTTAAGTAGGCAGATTTTTATTTATAAGAGATCATTTTTTAATTTTTTTTTAAGTGAATGACAAAACTTTTGCTGATAAGGTCTCACGGTCATGAGGCGCATCACATGTTTCGATGCATGGGGAACCCATGCATCGTAACATACATTTGAATGTATTTTTTATTTGTATTCTTTTTTTTTTATTTTTTATAGAGAATTTATGGAATTAAGAAATCTCCGAATTAAATAAAAAAGGCTACTTTTTAATTGTTGTAGTTTGATAATTTTTTTTTTTTTAAGTTGTCCGGAAGTCTGACATACATTGTTGTCGAAAAATTGATATCTTGCGACCTTGCGACACTGTGAATATGACCTTTAGCGGCTGTTTTTAGTTTTTTTTTCTCGGATTCAAAAACATTTCAAGTGAATTCTGAAATTGTCGAAAAACAATCTTGAAAGTTTTTAAAGATATTTTTTCGAGTGTGAAAGATTCATCAAAAATTTTATGAAAATCTCGAATCATTTTGAAACATATTTAGAAGTTTATAAAAAAAATTTAAACAATTATTTCAAAATTAAGAAGATTTAAAAAAATTAAAAAGTTAATGTAGATTTTGTAAGATTTGGAAAAAAAATTTCGAAGATTGTTAAGGATTTTCAAAGTTTTTACCAGAATAAACAACTTTCCTTGTGACTCTAAGAGAAATTTGAAATGATTTGAAAAAAATTAATTTTAAGAGAATATTTAGGGATATTTCAAAACATTTAACAAGATGTCCAAAATTTCCGAAAAAGAATCTCGTAGAGTTTGAAGAAATTTTTTTAATTTGTAGAATTTTTAACAATTTTAGGAACAATTATTAAAAAGCAAATGTAGATTTTGTAAGATTTTGAAAAAAAATGAAGGTTAAGATTTTTGAAAGGTTTTGAGAGAATAAAAAAATTTCCTTAAATTCCTAGAAAAATGTGTATTATTTTTATTTTGAAAAATTAATTTTAAGAGAATATTTAAAAAGATTTCAAAACATTCAAAAAATGTCTAAAATTGTCGAAAAAGAATCACGTGGATTTCTTTAATTTGCAACATTTTTAACCATTTTTGGAACAAAATTTCAAAAGATTTAAAAAAATTAAAAAGTAAATGTAGATTTTGTAAAAAAATCGAAAAAAATGTGTAGGCTGTTAAGTATTTCGAAAGGTTTCAAGAGAATAAGGAAATTTCCTTATTATTGCTCGAAAAATTTGAAATGATTTTTGATTTTGAAAAATTAATTTTAAGAGAATATTTAAAAAGATTTCAAAACATTGAATGAAATTTCTAAAATTTTCAAAAAAGAATCTCGTTGATTTTAATGCAATTTTTTAATTTGCTAGATTTTTAACAATTTCAGGAACAATTATTCAAAATTTGAAAATATTTCAGAATATTAAAAAGTACATGTAGATTTTGTAAGATTCTGAAAAAAATGTGAAGGTTCTTAAGAATTTTTGCAAGATTTCAAGAGAATAAAGAAATTTCCTTATTATTCCTAGAAAAATTTGAAATGATTTTGAAAAATTAATTTAAAGATTTAAAGATAAAGATAATTAAAAAGATTTTGGAACATTTAACGAAATGTATAAAATGTTCGAAAAAGAATCTCGTAGATTTTGAGGCAATTTTTTTAATTTGTAGGATTTTTATTTTTAACAATTTTAGGAAAAATTATTCAAAATTTGAAAACATTTCACAACATTAAAAAGTAGATATAAATTTTGTCAGAATTTGAAAGAAATGGAAGATTATTAAGAATTTTGAAAGGTTTCAAGAGAATAAAGAAGTTTCCTTATTATTCCAAGAAACATCAAACATGAATTTTGATTTTGAAAAATAATTTAAAGAGAATGTCCAAAAAGATTAAAAATTTTTTTTTTAATTTCTAAAACTGTCGAGAATTAATCTCATTGATTTTAAGGACATTATTTAAAGTTTGAAATATTTTTCAAAAATTTTATGAAAAATTCTAGTCGTTTTAGAAGATATTTAGAAATTTTTAAACAATTAAAACAATTTTTGAAAATTTGAAAAGATTTCAAAAGATTAAAAAGCACATGCAGATTTTGTAAGATTTTGAAAAAAAGTTCGAAGGTTAAGAATTTTGAAAGGTTTTGAGAGAATGACAAATTTTCTTAAATTGCTAGAAAAATTTGAAATTGTTCTCATTTTGAAAAATTAATGTAAGAGAATATTTAAAAAGATTTCAAAACATTGAAAAAATCTCTAGAATTATCGAAAAAGATTTAAAAAGATTAAAAAGTACATGTAGATCTTGTAAAAAATCGAAAAAAATGTTTACGTTGTTCATTATTTCGAAAGGTTTCAAGAGAATAAGGAAGTTTCTTTATTATTCCCAGAAACATCAAAAATTATTTTTGATTTTCAAAAATAATTTAAAGAGAACGTTTAAAAAGATTAAATTTCTTTTCTTAATTTCTAAAACTATCGAGAAATAATAAATAATTGAATAATAATAAAATAATAAAAAAATTTGAAATGATTTTTGATTTTGAAAAATAAATTTAAAGAGATTATTTGAAAAATTATTAGAAATTATTTGAAAAAAAATTCGAAGGTTGTTAAGGGTTTTGAAAGGTTTCAAAAGAATAATGAAATTTCCTTAATATTCCTAGAAAAATTTGAAATGATTTTTGATTTTGAGAAATAAATTTTAAGAGATTATTTAAAAAGATTTCAAAACATTGAAAAAAATTTCTAAAATTGTAGAAAAAGAATTTTGTAGAATTTTTTAATTTGCTGGATTTTTAACAATTTTAGGAAAAATAATTTAAAATTTGAAAATATTTCACAAAATTAAAAAATAGATATGAATTTTGTGAGAATTTGAAAAAAATGGAAGTTTATTAAGAATTGTGAAAGATTCCAAGAGAATAAAGAAGTTTCTTCGTTATTCCCAAAAACATCAAAAATTATTTTTGATTTTGAAAAATAATTTAAAGAGAACGTTTAAAAAAATTAAAAAAAATTTTTTTTCAATTTTTAAAACTGTCGAGAAATAATCTCATTGATTTTAAGGACTTTCTTTTAGGCTTGAAAGATTTTTCAACAATTTTATGAAAAATTCTAATCGTTTTAGAAAATATTTAGAAATTCTGAAACAATTTAAAAAATTGTTTAAAATTTAAATAGATTTCAAAAAATTAAGCAGTGAATGTAGATTTTGTAAGAATTTGAAAAAAATTCGAGGGTTGTTAAGAGTTTTGAAAGGTTTCAAGAGAATAATGAAATTTCCTTAATATTCATAGAAAAATTTGAAATGATTTTTGATTTTGAAAAATAAATTTAAAGAGAATATTTAAGAAGATTTCAAAAAATTGAAAAAAATGACTAAAATTATAGAAAAAGATTCTCGTCGATTTTAAGGCAATTTTTGCAATTTGCAGGATTTTTAAGAATTTTAGGAACAATTATTCAAAATTTGAAAATATTTCATAAAATTAAAAAGTGCATATAGATTTTGTGAGAATTTGAAAAAAATTGAAGGTTCTTAAGAATTTCGTAACGTCTCAAAAGAATAAAGAAATTTCCTTATTATTACTCGAAAAATTAGAAATGATTTTTTATTTTGAAAAATTAATTCGAAGAGATTATTCAAAAAGATTTTGGAACATTTAACGAAATGTCTAAAATTCTCGAAAAAGAATCTCGTTGATATCAAGGCAATTTTTGTAATTTGTAGGATTTTTAACAATTTTAGGAGCAATTATTTAAAATTTGAAAATATTTCAAAAGATTAAAAAGTAAATGCAGATTTTGTAAGATTTTGAAAAAAATGGAAGATTGTTCAGAATTTTGAAAGGCTTCAAGAGAATAAAGAAGTTTCCTTATTATTCCTAGAAACATCAAAAATGATTTTTGATTTTGAAAAATAATTTAAAGAGAATGTTCAAAAAGATTAAAATTTTTTTTTAATTTCTTAAACTATCGAGAAATAATGTCATTGATTTTAAGGACCTTCCCTCAAGTTTGAAAGGTTCTTCAAAAATTTTATGAAAAATTCGAATCGTTTTTGAAGATATTTAAAAATTTTGAAAAATTTTAAACAATTGTTTAAAATTTGGAAAGATTTCAAAAACTAAAACGTAAATGTGGATTTTGTAAGAATTTGAAAAAAAAATCGAAGGTTGTTAAGAGTTTTGTAAAGTTTCAAGAGAATAATGAAATTTCCTTATTATTCCTAAGAAAATTTGAAATGATTTTTGATTTTGAAAAATAAATTTAAAGAGATTATCTAAAAAGATTTCAAAACATTGAAAAAAATTTCTAAAATTTAGAAAAAGAATTTTGTAGATTTTTTTAATTTGCTGGATTTTTGACAATTTTAGGAAAAATAATTCAAAATTTGAAAATATTTCACACAATTAAAAAATATATATAAATTTTGTGAGAATTTGAAAAATAATGGAAGGTTATTAAGAATTTTGAAAGATTCCAAGAGAATAAAGAAGTTTCTTCATTATTCCCAGAAACATCAAAAATTATTTTTGATTTTGAAAAATAATTTACAGAGAACGTATGAAAAAAAAAAAATTGTATTTTTAAAACTGTCGAGAAATAATCTCATTGATTTTAAGGACATTCTTTTATGTTTGGGAAATTTTCCAACAATTTTATGAAAAAGTCTAATCGTTTTAGAAGATATTTAGAAATTTTGAAACAATTTGGAAAATTGTTTAAAATTTAAAAAGATTTTAAAAAATTAAGAAGTGAATGTGGATTTTGTAAGAATTTGAAAAAAATTCGAAGGTTGTTGAGAGTTTTGAAAGGTTTCAAGACAATAATTGAAAAATTTGAAATGATTTTTCATTTTGAAAATAAATTTAAACAGATTATTCAAAAAGATTTAAAAACATTGCAAGAAAATGTCTAAAATTATAGAAAAAGAATCTCGTCGATTTTAAGACAACTTTTTCAATTTGCAGGATTTTAAACAATTTTAGGAAAAATTATTCAAAATTCGAAAATATTTCATAATATTAAAAAGTACATATAGATCTTGTGACAATTTGAAAAAAATGAAGGTTGTTAAGAATTTGGAAAGTTTTTAAGAGAATAAAGTAATTTCCTTATTATTCCTAGAAAAATTTGAGATGATTTTTGATTTTGAAAAATTAATTTGAAGATATTATTTGAAAAGATTTCAAAACATTGCAAGGCATGTCTAAAATTTTCGAAAAAGAATCTCGTCGATTTCAAGGCAATTTTTTAATTTGCAGGATTTTAGAAAAATTTAGGAACAATTATTCAAAAGTTGAAAAGATTTGAAAATTTAAAAAGATTTCAAAATTTGAAAATATTTTTTAATTTGCAGGATTTTAGAAAAATTTAGGAACAATTATTCAAAAGTTGAAAATGTTTCAAAATTTAAAAAGATTTCAAAATTTGAAAATATTTCAAAAAATTGAAAAGTACGTGTAGGTTTTGTAATAATTTGCCAAAAAATTTGAAGATTGTTAAGAATTTTGTAAGGTTTCAAAAGAATAAAGAAATTTCCTTATTATTCCTAGAAAAATTTGAAATGATTTTTTATTTTGAAAAATTAATTTGAAGATATTATTTAAAAAGATTTCAAAACATTGCAAGGAATGTCTAAAATTGTCGAAAAAGAATTTCGTCCATTTTTTTTAATTTTCTGGATTTTTAACAATTTTAGGAAAAATGATTCAAAATTTGAAAATTTTTCACGAAATTAAAAAGTATATATAGATTTTGTGATAATTTGAACAAAAATTTAAAGGTTATTAAGAATTTTGAAAGGTTTCAAGAGAATAAAGAAATTTCCTTATTATTTTTAGAAAAGTTTGAATTCATTTTTGATTTTGAAAAATCAATTTGAAGTGATTATTCAAAAAGGTTTCAAAACATTGAAAGGAATGCCTAAAATTTTCGAAAAAGAATCTCGTAGATTTTAAGGCCATTTTTTAATTTGCAGGATTTTTAACAATTTTAGGAACAAATATTCAAAATTTGAAAAGATTTATTTAGAAGTTTTAAAACAATCTCAAAAATGGTTTAAAATTCGAAAAGTTAAAAATGAATTAAAAACAAAATGTAGATATTTGAATATTTTAAAATAAAATTTTAGACTATGGTGATCTCAAACTGCATTGCAAATTTTTTTTCGGATTTTCATACATTTATTTGTGGATCCGACTGAAATTTCCCGAAAAATAAAGTTCTCGTCAATATAAAATTCCCAAATTCGAAAATTCCGGAAAAATAAAATTCTTGGCAGTTTATAATAATATTACCGAATTTGAAAAGGGCCGAATATAAACTATTAAATTTTTTTTAAAATAATAAATAGTATCTGCTGCTAAAACTCATTTTTTGTTTTAGTTTATTATTATTTGATTTCACTTATTGTGAAGTGTTTCGTAGGCTACAGAATTCGAAAGTCATTCCAAACCATGAAAATATAGATTTCCTTATTTTCTTATTTTTCAATCACTGATGTGAAAAAAGAAGAATATTATATACTGAATTTTATTTGTATCGCGATTCTACGTGTCAAGAGCCTTAATGCTTACAAGTGGCTGGCCATATCCCAGATTTTCTACTTAAAGAGCGATAATCGACTAAGCTCTTTTGTATACCAATAAGTAGAACAGCCTGTCATTAGTCAGCCATTTACAATCAAAGAGTTGAAATTGGACAATTTATAATTTCATGAATCATTATCAAAGATTTAATTTTTTCAAATTGTTTTCGACATTTTCTAGTCGAAAACGTGTGAAATCGATTAATTTCAAATTCAATTAGAGTCTTCACACTCTTTCCCCAATTCCCATTTTTCCACTGTTCTCATTAATTTAATTAATCTTGAATCTTGGAAAATGTCATCTTTCGGGAAAAAATTATTTTTATGATAAATAACTCAAATAATTGATTTCACAATATTTGACTTAGCTAATTCCTTAGTTAAAATATGTGAAATGAAAAAAATATTATTGATGGAAATGAGAAATGTGCCAAAGAGAAGAATTTATCAAAAGAACGAGTGTGCAGCATTTTCTCCTTTATTGAAAAAATGATGAGGCAATTTTCTGAAATTTGTAAACAGGCTGCGTCATATCCAGGGCACCCATAAGATAACGTGTTAACAAGTCGTTGATTGAAAACAGCAAAAATAAACTATTTACACTCAAATTTAATTCCTTTATTATTAAAAATTGGTATTTGATAAAAATTTTTTTTCAGATTAATAAAAATATTGACTACTCAACTGTGTTCAAGGTACAAAATAATGCAAAATAATTGAATCAAATGTTACTAAAAATTGGATTTGGAATTTTTTAATTTTGGTACTAATCAGCTCTAAAGTATAGGCTGTAGGTGTGTCTAATTACTGAGAAAATTATTTTATTCGGAAAATATTCTGAAAACATTGTAAACAAAAATATTATGTCCGATATTTCCCCTACCAAAAATATTTTTTATTTTTTTATTTTAAATAATAATTCATAAAATTTTGAACTGAATTCTTTTTGAATTTAAAAAGAATTTATTGAACGATTTTGAATTGAAAACGTTACAAAACAAACAATTTTAGATAAAGTTGTTCCATTGTTTCAAATGAAATAAAAAGGAATTGAACTCGTATCATTTTTAAATAAAAGCGTTAAAAATTGAATAATTTAAAATTAAAAATATTAAAATCAAATGCTCTTGAAATTTAAAGTTAAGTGCTTTTTTCAAAATCCAGCCATTCCAATTTTAATTGCAAAATTCAAACTTATGAAAGGTAAACATTGAAATTTCTTAAAAATGTTCAAAATTGTCGAAAAAGAATCTTGTTTATTCTAAGACCATTTTTTTGAGTTTGAAAGATTTTTGAAAATTTTTACGAAAAATTCAAATCATTCGAAAAGATATTTGGAAGTTGTCAAACAATTATAACAATTATTTGAAATTTTAAAATATTTCAAAGAATGAAAAAGTAAATGTCGATTTTGTAAAATGTTTAAAAAATTTTTTGAAGTTTGTTAAGAATTTTAAAAGGTTTCAAGCGAAGGAAGTGATTCCCTCATTATTCCTAGAAAACTTTGAAATAATTTTTTATTTTCAAAAATTAATTTCACGATAATATTTAAGAAGATTTCGAAATATTTAAGAAAATATCAAAAATCGTCGAAAAAGAATCTTGTCGATTTGAAGGCAATTTTTTTCAACTTACAGGATTTCGAACTATTTTAGGAAAAATTATTTTAAATTGAAAGGATTTCAAAAAATTTAAAGGTAAATGTAGATTTTATAAGATTTGGAAAAAAAAAATTTAAGGTCGTTAAGAATTTTAATATTATTTATTAAACATTCTAAAATTGTCGAAAAAGAATATCGCCGATTTTAAAGACATTTTTCTAATTTGCGGGGTTTTCAACAATTTCAGGAACAATTATTTAAAATTTGAAAAGATTTCAAAAAATTGAAAAGTAAATGTAGAATTTATAAGATTTTGAAAAAAATTCCGAAGATTTTTAGGAATTTTCTTAGAACTCTAAACTTCTAACCATTTGAAATTAAAGAAATTATTTCATTAATTTCAAGAGAATATTCAAGAAGATTTCAAAATATTTAAGAAACTATTTTAGGAAGAATTATTTTAGATTTAAATGATTTCAAAAAATTAAAAAGTTAATGTAGATTTTCTAAGATTAAAAAAAAATTCCAAAGTTTGATAAGAATTTTGAAAGGTTTTAAGAGAATAACCAAATTTTTTAATGATTCCTAAAAAAGATTCGAAATAATTTTTAGTTTTCAACAATTAATTTTAAGAGAATATTTAAAAAGATTTCAAAATATTTTTTTGAAAATTCTACAATTGTCGAAAAAGAATATCGTCGATTTTAAGGAAATTTTTTTAATTTACAGGATTTTGAACAATTTTAGGAACAATCATTCAAAATTTGAAGGATTTCAAAAAATTTAAAAGTAAATGTAGATT